>VMDO01015668.1:0-50396 GCA_007922755.1 Pedetes capensis
AAAAAAAAAAAAAAAAAAAAAAAAGAGAGAGAGAGAGAGAGAGAGAGATCAGGGTGAAGCGCTCAGTGGGAGAGCACATGTGTAGCATGTGCCAAGCTCTGGTCAACAGTGAGTATAGGAGAAAGAAAGGGAGGGGAGGGAAAGGAAGACAATGAGATACCATTTCATTCTAAGTAGAATGGCTATAACCAGAAAAATGGAAAATAACAAGTGTTAGCCAGGATTTAGAGAAATTAGAACCCTTCTGAATTGCTAATGGAAATATAAAATGCTATGACCTCAGCAGAACACTATTTGGCAATTCCTCAAAAAGCTAAACATAATTGGAATTATCATTTCTCAGCAATTTCACCCTTAGGTATATAACTAAAAGAATTGAAATGAGGAACTGAGATATTTGTAAACCAGTATCTCTTGTTGTTGTTAGGTGCCATCGAGTCAGTGTCTGACTCTTAGTGACCCTATGTACAACAGGCAAAACACTATTGTCCGTGCTTCTCCACCATTCATACGGTTTTCAATAGCTGATTGTTTTTTGGGAATGTGTTGCTGGGTCCTTCTCCCAAGTCTACAACACCTGGTGTTCCCACGTGGTCTCCCATCCAAATACTAACCAGGCTTGACCCTGCTTAGCTTTCAAGATCTGATGGGATTGGATACCACAGTGGTACAGCCGCAGGCAACCAGTATTTAACAAAGCATTATTCCCAATAGTTAAAAAATAGAAACAATGCAACTGCCCATCTTCGGATGAATAAACAAAATGCCACACGGACACACACACACACACACACACACACACACACAGAGTATTATTTGGCCTTAAGAAGTAATAAAAATCTGGTACATGCTATACATGCCTACATCCGTAGCCCTGCAGTATCTGATCCCATCAGATCTCAGAGGATCTCGGAAGCTAAGCAGGGTGGGGCCTGGTTAGTACTTGAATGGGAGACCACCTGGGAACACCAGATACTGTAGGCTTGGGAGACAGACCTAGCAACCCACTCCCAAAAATCAATCTGCCATCGAAAACCCTATGAACAGCAGGGAAAAACTGACAATAGTGTTTTGCCTGCTGTATGTAGAGTCAGTATGAGTCGCATACCGACTCGAAGGGCACTTAACAATAACAAGAACATGCTATACTGATATGCTTAGTGAAAGACACATCTAGTGAAAGAAATCAGATACCAAAGGACAAACACTGTACGATTCCACTTTTATGCATACCTACAATAGGTAAGCCTGCAGCTGTAGCCCTGCGGCATCCGATCCCGTCATATATCAGAAGCTAAGCAGGGTCGGGCCTGGTTAGTACCTGGATGGGAGACCACCTGGGAACACCAGAAGCTATAGGCTTGGGAGAAGGACCTGGAAACCCCCTCCCAAAAATCAATCTGCCATTGAAAACCCTATGAACAGCAGAGAAGCACTGACAATGGTGTTTCCCCTGTTGTACAGAGGGCCGCTATGAGTCAGATACCGACTCGACAGCACCTAACAACAACAACAACAACAATAGGTAAATTCAGAGACAGAAAGGAAAATAGAGGTTGTGTGAGGCTGGGACTAGTGTGGATGAGGAGTTACTGCTTAATGGGTTAAAGTTTCTGCTTAGGATAATAAAAACTTTGTCAAACTGGTTACACAACACTGTGAATATACTTAATGTCTCTATGTTGTACACAGTACAATTGTTAATATGGTAAACCTTGTCATATGTATTTTACCACATTTGGAGGGGGAGAAATGATGTCTCATGAACCAGAATTCTACTCTGAAGAATACTATCATAGGAAGACTCTTACATATGAGCTCTGATGCAATACACCAGATGTTTATAGCAGCAGGGTTATTAATAGCAGGAAAACTGGAAATAATCCTGGCGTCCACTGACAGTAAAATGGACAAATTATTTGTGGGTATATTGAACAATGGAGAACTATACAATAATGAAAAATAAATGCTACACGTCACGTAACCAAGTGGGTAATTTTGCTGGGTGTTGTGGTACAGGCCTGTAAACCCAGTGACTTGGGAGGCTAAGGCAGAATTCCAAGTTAGAGGCCAGAGGTAGCTGTCTCAAAAAAGAAGATTCTGTCTCAAATTATTTTAAGAAATTGAAAAGAGGCCTAGATCCCTAGCAGCTCAGCAGTACAGCACTTGCATAACATGCTCAAGGCCCTGGGTTCAACCTCCAAATACTGAAAAAGTAAAAAAATAAAACATTGGGCCAGGTACCATAGTACACACCTATAATCACAGTGACTTGAGAGGCTGACATAGGAGGATCCTGAGTTCAAGGCCAAAGGCAGCCTGCACAATAAGATACTGTTTTAAAATTAAAAAACAGGGGCAGGCCATGTGCTAAAAGTGCAGTTCAGTCGTCGAGCAATTGCCTAGTATGCACAAAATCCTGGGTTTAATCCCCTAATGCTGCAAAAAAGGTGGATAATCTTCGAAACAATATGACAAGGAAAAAGCAAGTCTCAAAAAACTACATAAAAATTTGGTATCAAGCCAGGCATGGTGGCACATGCCTGTAATCTCAGCTCTTGGGAGGCTTCGGCAGAACTGATGCTAGTTTGGTGCCAACTTAGGGTACACAGCAAGACCTTGCATCAAAAAAAGAGATGAAGTTTAACATCATTTTTTAAAAGCACAAAAACAAGCAAAAACAAGTAATATATTGTTGAACATTCATATATGAAGTACAAAAGCCAATTTCTTCCTAAAAGGAAGGCTAAAATTTATTTCGAGTAACAGTTCTCTCTCTTAGAAGGGTAGAGGTTGGAAGAAGGATATAGATGCCCATGGGTAAATGCAAGATATCTGTACTATGCTAACTCTTGGTTTGACAGTAGATTCCTAGATGTTCCCAATAAATTATTCTTTTCCAATGTTACATAATATTTTTAAATCAACAGAGCAATTAATACTGTAAAAATATTTTCTCAAAACAAAACAACTGCAATGAAGGAATAACAAAGGAATGCAAAAAAGTATGTACCAAATATTAAAAAATATCAAAATGGTACATAAATGCAACCACAACTGTATTAAATATGAATTGATTCAAATTTAACAGGCAGAGATTACTCAATTTACAAAAAAAAGACATACATATATACACACATACATATACACATACACACACACAATCTATAAGAATCTACCATAGATTCATAAGTCACAAACAGGCTAAAAGTGTGGAGAAAGTACACAATGCAAACTGTAGCTATCAAAGAGCTGGAGTGACTTCATTAATGACACAAAACAGACAAAAAGTATTTTATAATGACAAAGGACTAATACATCAAAAAGACAGAACAGTTATAAAAGATCCTCCTTAACAAAAATAGGATCAAAATAAGTGAAAATAACACCAGCAGAATTAAAAGGCTAAGAATTCAACAAAAAATAAATGAAGATTTTATACTCTCCAAAATAACAGAACTCAATATAAAAGCTGGCAGACTTAACCCTATCAACAACATAAATTTATACAAGTGAATTTTATAGAACATCCTATCCAGTGATTGTTCAATATACATTCTTTTCAAGTACACACAGAGTAGTCTCCAACACAGACCATATGCTGGTCCATAAAATTCTCAATAAGTTTTAAAACACTGACATCATATAAATTATGTTCTCTGAGTACAATGGAATTAGAGACCAGGAGAAGAAAGAAATCTGGAGAAATCTCAAATATTTAGAAGTAAAACAAAACACTTGTAAATAATGCATGGATCAAATACAACACAAACTAGAACATATTTTGAAATAAATGGAAAAAAAACAAAGGATAGCAAGATTATGGGATGCAGCTAAAACAGTACTCTCCAGAGAACTTACAGTTAATTACTGTATCAGAGAAGATCTAAAACTTGTAATACAAGCTTACATTTTGTAAAACTAGAGAACAAACCCCAAAGCAAGCACAAAGAACGAAATAAGTTTAAAAAAGAAAACAACAACAACAAAGGAGATGAAAATATCTTTTAAACCAGAACCTGGTTGTTCCAAAACAAATTAAATTGATAAACCTCTAGCCAGACGGATCAAGGGAGAGGAGACACAAACACTCGCTATCACAAATGAGAGCAGTGACATCAGAAAAGACTCTACGGATGTTAAAAGAAGATTGTAAGAAATATTACAAAACTCTTTATGCAAAAAAATTCATAGCTTACATGAAACTGACAAACTACCAGAATCCACTAAAGACACAAGATTATCTATAAAATAAATTGAAATTTGTAGTCAAAAATTTTCCCACAAAAAAATTCTCCAGGCCCAAGGTTGTTACTAATGAATACTACCAAAAACTTAAAGAAGAAATAAAACCAAATGCATACAAAATTTACCACAAAAATGAAAAAAGAATATTGCTCAACTCATTGTTATCAGCCAATTACCGCTCTGCTATCAAAAGCAGACAAAGACCACAAAAAAAACAAATATTAGGAAAAATGCCCAGGTATGATGATGGTACATGCCTGTGATCCTAGTACTCAGGAGGCAGAGGTAGGAGGATCCTGAATTCAAGGCCAGCCTAGGATACATACAAGCAAGATCTTGTCTCTCAAAAATCATTAAGATTACAAGAACCACATATATAATATGGCTCATGAACATAGATGCAAAAAATTATGAACAAAGTTTTGCAAAGTGAATCCAACAATATATGATAATGCATTATGACCAGGGTTTCAAACCAAACCAGAACCCAAAGCCTGAACTCATTGTGGTTCAAGAATTTTAAAAAAACTTTTCTAAACCCAAAACTGAACCTGGAGATTAGAATCCTACATACAGATAAAAGGACTTCAAAACAAAATCGAACCTCAAACCTGTTCCACTTCAAGCATCTTAAATATTTTTCTGAATGGGGGCAGGCTATGGGTTCACTCTGAAGCCTTGACTAGGACCAAGTGGGTTTTATCCTGGGAATGCAAAGTTATTTTAACATTCCAAAATCATTCAACATAACTCACCATATTAAACTAAAAAGAGAGGGCCTTGCACATGCTAGGCAAGAGCTCTACCACTAATCTACATCGCAAGCTCATCTGGATAAGCTCCCTCTGGGTGGGGAGCAAGATGGTGGTTGACAACAGGAGATCTTCCAATGGTATGTCCCCACAGATAAACCAGGCTGAAAAGCTATGAGGTATGATCAAAAGATAAGGTGAATGTTTAAATTTAAAAAAAAAATGTATTACAATAAAAGACATGTTGCCATTAAACCTCCTCAAAATACTTTCCTGGCTTCAAACACTTATTCCACCATTCTTGCCACTTTCTGAAGCACTTCTGGGAGTCCTTTAACATGTCTTTAGTTGCACTTTGGAGCTTCAATGTCCTGAATAGATTCAAAACCTCTACCTTTGATGGTCGTTTTGACTTTGGGGAAGAACCAGAAGTCAGTCAGTGCCAAATCTGGTGAATAATGTGGATGAGGATACACCATAATGGTTTTATAGTTGACAGAAATTTCTGTACCAGAAATAAAGTATGACATAAAGCATTGTCATGATGGAGTATGAAACTAAAAAAACTCACAAAAGAGGACTTCCAGAAGTGCTGCAGCAAAGTGGCAAAACGATAGGATAAGTATTGCTGAAGCCAGGGAGAGTATGTTGAGGGCAAGAAATGGCAACGTGTCTTTTACTACAACAATTTTTTAAATTTAATCGTTCACTGTATATTTTAATCACACTGTATTCACACACCCAACTCCTAGAACAAGAGCTAAGGAATTCAGGTGAGAGTCCATAGTGTCTGCTTTTAGTGTGTATATAAGTGTATGTATGTGTGTCTGTGACACACATACACATTTATGTCATGTATTTCCATTTGCATCATATGCTTGTGAAAGCTGGACGTTGAATAAGGGAGACAGAAGAAGAATTGATGCTTTTGAATTATAGTGCTGGAGACAAATATTAAATATACCACAACAAAAGAACCATCAAATCCATCCTAAAAGAAGCACAATCCAAATGCTCCTGGGAAGCAAGGATGGAGAGACTGTGTTTTACATATTTTGGACATGTCAGCAAGGACCAATCCCTGTAGAAGGACATGATGTTTGGGAGAGTGGTCAGGCAACAAAAAAAGGAAAATCCTCACCTAGATTCAACTAGATGGACGAACACAGTGGCTGCTACAATGAGCTTAAACTTAAAAAAAAAAAAAAAAAAAAAAAAAAAAAAAAAAAAAAAAAAAAAAAAAAAAAAAAAAAAAAAAAAAAAAAAAAAAAAAAAAAAAAAAAAAAAAAAAAAAAAAAAAAAAAAAAAAAAAAAAAAAAAAAAAAAAAAAAAAAAAAAAAAAAAAACGTGTGCACGGCACAGTGTTGGGTGGTATTTTCTTCTTTTACACACAGGGCTGCTATGAATCTGGTGCCCAACTCAACGGCACCTAACAACAACAAGAAACTAATTAAACCTCTAAGGACACACATAAACTAAAAGTCAAGAGACAGAATAAGATAGTGCATGCAAATGGAAGCCAAATAAAAATAATAATAGTTAAATTAATATCACATAAAATAAACTTTTAGTCAAAAGCTGTCTAAAGAGGCAGGAGCATCCCAAGTTCAAGACCAGAGGCAGTCTGTGCAATTTAGCGAAACCCTGTCTCAAAAAGTAAAAAAGGGCTGAGAGTGCAGCTCAGTGGTCCAGCACTTGCAAAGCATGCACGTGCGAGGCCCTAGGTTCAAGGTTCAATACCAGTACTGGGAGAAAAAAAAAAAAAAGCTGTCTAAAGAGACAAAGATTTTCATAATAATACAATAAAGGGGTCAATTTAGCAAAAGGAACTAACAATCCTAAATATATATGCACCCAGCCAGGCATGGTGGCACATGCCTGTAATCCCAATGATTTGGGAGGCAGAGGCAGGAAGACAGCAGGTACAAGGCCAGAAGAAGCCTATGCAATATAACAAGACCCTATATGAAGACAAAAAAAAAAATTTTTTAAGGGGCCGGGGCTGTAGCTCAGTGACAGAGAACCTGCAAAGTATGCATAGAGTCCTGTGTTCAACTCCCAAGTACCACCAAAAATAAACAAGGAAGCAAGGCACAGCAATACACACACATAATCCCAGCACTCAGGAGGCTGAGGCAGGATTCACCCAAGTTCCAGGCCAGCCTGGTCTACATAGGAAATTCCAGGCCAGCCTGAATTACACAGCAAAACCCTGCTTCAAATACCAATAAATAAATATATAAATAAATAAATACATACATACATACATATTAAAATATAAATAAACATGTACCTAATATTATAGCACTCAAATGTATAAAACAAGCATAAAGAGACCTAAACAGAGAAAACAGACAGACGGCAACAAAATAATCATTGGGGATTTTTAACATCCCACTTTCAGCAATGGACTCATATCCAGACAGAAAAATCAACAAAGAAACATCAGATTTAAATTGTACCCTAGACCAAACAGACCTAACAGACATCTACAGAACATTCCACCCAATGTCTGCAGAACACACATTTTTCTCGCCAGCACATGGAACCTTCTCTAGGATAGAACATGGCAGAGCACAAAACATCACAACAAATTTTCAAAAACTGAAATCAAATTAAGTATCTTTTCTGACTACAATGAAATAAAACTAGAAATGAGCAACAAGGAAAACTCTGGAAACTCCAGGTATATGGAATTTAACTGCTCAATTGGTAGAGCACTGCTCTGCACTCTCTGAGGCCCTCAGTTCAATCTCTAGCACTGCAAAAACAGGAAAAGGACCTGGCAACCCACTCCCAAAACAATTCTGAAACAATCTGTCATTGAAAAATCCTATGAATAGCAGAGAAGCACTAATTGATACAGTGCCGGGCATGGCACAGTGTGAAGGAGTTTTGTTCTGTTGTACCCAGGGTCACTAGGGATTGGACCCAACTCAACAGCACCTAAGAAAACAATGACTGACTTAAACAACAAATGGATCATGGGGAGCAGGGAAATGCAGGGGGATAAAGAAAAAATTTTTGTTTTATGAACAAATGAATATGGAGGTAAAACAAACCAAAACCTATGAGACACATCAAAACCAGTATTGAGACAGAAGTTCATACCATCAATGCTCACATCAAAAAAGTGGAAAGGAAGCCAGATGAGGTAGTGCACACCTGTAATCCTAGCACTCAGGAGGCAGAGGCAGGAGGGTCCTGAATTTAAGGTCAACCTGAAATACATACTGAGTTCCAGGCCAGCCTCAGCCTCAGCTACATAGTAGGAACATGTCAGAAAGGAAGGAAGAAGGGAGGAAGGAAAGAGGAAGGGAGGAACGACAGGAGGAAGTAGAGTCTGACATTCTCAAATAAACAACCTATCATTGCATCTCAAGGAAGTGGTTAAACAAGAACAAACTAAACCCAAAAATCAGTAGAAGAAATAATAAAGCTCACTGCAGAAATAAATGGAGTTTTTAAAAAATGATACAAAGGATCAATGAAAACAAAAGCTATCATTTTAAAAGATAAACAAAACAGCTTAAGTAGACTACCAAAAACAGAGAAGACCCAAATAAAATTAGAGATGAAAAGGCAAACATAACTGACACCATAGAAGTAAAAAAGGACACTAGAGATTATTATGAACACCTACATTCCAACAATTTTGTAATCTAAAGAAATGTGCAATTTCTAGACATATACACCAAGACAGAATCGGGAAGAAAAAGAATATTTAAAGAGACCAATAAGTAACAAGATTAAATCGGTAATAAAAAGCCTCCCACCAAACAAAAGCCTCGTTCCAGGTGACTTCACTGCTGAATTCTCCCAAACATTGAACAAAGAACTAATACCAAGTCTCCTTAACTTAGTCCAGAAACTACAAGAGGAAAGAACTCTTCCAAACACATTTTAGGAGGCCAGCATTATCTCAATAAGAAAATGAGATTAGGACACAAGAAAGGAAAACTAGAGGCTAATATGTTTGATGAATAGATGTAAAAATTTTCAAGAAAATACCAGCAAACCAAATCCAACAGCACATTAAAAAGATTATTCACCATGATCAAGTGAGATTCATTCTAGGCATGCAAAGATGGTTCAATATATACAAGTAAATAAATGTTATACACCATATCAACAGAATGAACAAAAACATATAGTCATCTCAATTGAAGTAGAAAAGGCATTCAATAAAATTCAACATGTCTTTATGATAAAAATGCTGAACAAATTAGGCATACAAAGAATATACCTCAACATAATAAAGCCCATTTATAATAAGTCAGTAGATAACATTATATTGATTAGGGGAAAGCTGAAAGCTTTCTAAGATCTGGAACAAGACAAGGACGGCATTTTCGCCACTTTTATTGAACATACTGCTGAAAATTCCAGCCAGAGGAATTACGCCAAAGAAAGAAAGAGCATCCTGACTGGAAAAGTCAAAGTATCAATGCTTGTAGATAACATGATTATCTATATAGAAAACATCAAAATCTCCACCAAAAAGCTATTAGAATAAATGAGTTGAGCAAAGTTGCAGGATGCAAAATCAACATTCAACAATCACTGGCATTGCTATGTGCCCAAAGCAAATTATCTAAAATAGAAACCAAGAAAGCAATTTCATTTATAAAAATTAAATATCTAGACATAAACTTAACCAAAGAAGTAAAAGATGTCTACAATGCAAATTATATAACAGTGGTAAAAGAAACTAAAGAGATGACAAAAAAGTGGAAAGACATACCATGTTCACAGATTAGAAGAATCAATGTTGTTAAAATGTCAGTACTACCCAGAGTGATTTACAGATTCAAAGCAACTTCTATTAAAACAGCAATGGCATTCTTCACAGAAAAAGAAAAATTCAAAATTTTATGTGAAACCACAAGAAAAAACAAATTGTAAAAGTCATTTGAGCACAAAGTACAAAAGAGGAGGAATTACACTATCTGAATTCAAAACATGCTACCACACTGCAGCAAGCAAATCAGCACGGTATTTGCATAAAAACACAGACCAAGGGAACAGTATAGAAAGCCTTGAAGTAATAAACCCATGTATCTACAGCCAAATGGTTTTTAATAAAGATGTGAAGAGTATGCACTGGAGAAAGGACAATCTTCAATACATGGTGTTGAGAAAACTGAATATCCAAATTCAGAAGACTCTTTTCTCTCTCACCAGTTACAGAAATCAACTCAAAATGGATTAAAGACTTAAATTTAAGCCTGAAACTATGAAACACTAGAAGAAAAGAAATGCTTAGCATTTTAAAACATCGGAGTAGGCATGGACATTTTGGAGAAGATCCCAAAAGCACAGAATATGAAGGCAAAATTAAAGCCAGGGATGGTGATGCATGCCTGTGCTCCCAGCACTCAAAAGGGTGAGGCCGGAGGATTGCTGCAATACTGAGACCAACCTGGTCTACACAGCAAGTTCCAGGCCAGCTGGGGCTACACAGCAAAACCCTGTCTCAAAAACAAAACAAAACAAAACAAAAATATTTAGGCAAATGGGATTACAAAAACTAAAAAGCTGCCAGGTGCAGTGGTGCATGTCTGTAATCCCAGCTTCTCAGGAAATGGAAGCAGGAGGACTGGAAATTCAACAAAGACAGCCTGTGTAACTTCACAAGACTCTAACTCAAAATTTAAAAAAAAAATTTTTTTTTAAAGGGGCTGAGGGTGCTGTCCAGTGGGAGAACATTTGTAAAGTATGTGTGAGGTTCTGGGATCAACCCCTAAGTACCACAATTAATAACAAAAAAAGAAGGAAAGAAAACTAAAAAGCTACTAAACCGGAAAGGAAACTTCAAGAGTACAGAGACAACATATAGAATGGGAAAAAAAATTTGTAATGTATACATACAACAAGAAGCTGATATGCAGAATATAGAAAGAATTCTAAAACCTCAATAGCAAATAAATATATAACCTGATTAAAACAGGCAAGAAATTTAAATAGACATTTCTCAAAAGAAGACATACTAATGTCCACCAGGCACATTAAAAAATGTTCAGCATTATTAATCATCAGGAAAATGCAAATCAAAACCACAATGAGCTACCACCTTACCCCAGTAAAAATGGCTAATATCAAAACAACTGAAAATAAGAAGTGCTGGAAAAGATGTAGAAAGGGGAACCCTGGGACATTATTGTTAGCAGTGTAAATTCATAAAGCCATTATGGCAAACAGTATGGAAGTTCCTCAAAAAAATTAAAATCAAACTACCAATGGACATAGTAGCACACTCCTATAATCCTAGCAACTCCAGAGGCAGAGGCAAGAGGATTGCAGGTTCAAGGCCAGAGGCAGCCTGCATAACTTCCAAGACCCTGTCTCAACATAGAAAGTAAAAAACAGCTGGGATATGGCTCTGTGGTAGAGTACTTATAAAACCATTCATGAAGCCCTGGGTTCGATTCTACAGTATCACAAAAAATAAAAGGGGGAAGGGGGCGTCTATCTCTGAGCTACATTCCCAGCCTAGACAATCACTTACAGAAAGAACTAAGTTACACAATATAAGTGAAATATTTAGAGTACTGCTCCACGGCATTTAGTTCCTCTCTCCACCACTCCCTGGCAAGTTTAGGTGCGATATATTGCTGAATACACTAAACAGCAGTTCAAGAGTTCAGAGGTTGGTTTACAAGGATGAGTAATGCAATTTCTTCCCCTTTAGAGGTAGGTTTCTTTCTCTCCAGTCTCTTCCCTTAGTGTTTTTTGTTTTTAAGAGAGAAGCTGCTTATGTAGTCCAGTCCTTAAACTCACCATGTAGTCAAAGTTGGCCTAGACCTCAAGATCCTCTCACTTCAACCTCCAGAGTGCTGAGATTACAGGTATGCACCACCACACTTGGCCCCTTAATATCTCTTAAAATCGTTCAGTGACTAATCACTTGAACTACTTAAAAATGCATATTCTCAGTTTGAGACCCGAGGCATCCTATGCAATTTAAGGAGACCCTATCTCAAAATCAGAAAATGCAAAAGGGATTCTGCGTGTAGCTCACTATCAGAGCACCTGCCTAGTATGCACAGACTCTGGGTTCAACGCCCAGCAGCCCATCATGAGTGGGGGGCGAGGAATACAAAAACCAAAAAAACTATCAAATTCTCAAACTGGGCAAGGCAGCAGATGCCTCTAATCCAAGCAATCAAGGGGCTAAGATACAAGGATCAAGAGTTTAAGGCCAGCCTGAACTACAGAGCAAGAGACCTTGTGCCAAGAAAGCAAAAATCAGAACAAAAAACAAAACAAATAAAACACCAAAAAGATTTTATGTAACACATTTTGTAGCCAGGCATGGTGGTGCATGCCTATAATCCCAGTAACTCAGAGAAGGCGGAGGCAGGAGGATTGCAAGTTTGAGGTCAGAAGAGCCTGCATAATTTAGGGAGACCCTGCCTCAAAAATAAAAAATAAAAAGTGGGCCGGGGGTACAGCCCAGTGGCAGATCAACTGCAAAGTATGTGTGAGGCCCTGGGATCAATGCCCAAGTATTACAAAAAAGAAAAAAAGAAAAAAAAAAAAGGAATATATTTTGTGGACAAAACTCTAGCTTTATGATCTTGGGCAAGTTATTTCCCAGACTAAATTTCTTCCTTTACAGTAAAATACATAATATCTCCAATACACAATAATATTTTCCTTGTAAGGATGACATAAGGAATGCCAAATGTCTATCTAACTGGGGCAACTTATATAGGAGACAGTCAACAATCAAGGTCACCCAAAGCCATACAGGCCTAAGATTCTACCTTCAAAGAGCTTAAAAACTTTTAGGAGGACCCAGATTTTTTTCTCATAGTACTGAGGAGATAGAGGCAGGAGGATTGCAAGTTCAAGGCCAGAGGCAGCCTGCGTAACTTAGCGAGACCATGTCTGAACATAAAAAATAAAAAATGTGGTGAGATGCTGCTCAATGGTAGAGCACTTGCAAAATTGTGTGAGGCCCTGGATTCAGCCCCACCAGTACTGTAAAAATAATAATAATAATAAAATAAAATAAAATAATTAAATAATTAATTAAAATAAATTAAAATTTTTTTTAATTTTGAGGCAGAGTTCTGCCAAATTTCACAGGTTGCTTCTGGCCCCAAACTATACTATGGGGCCACTTAGGATCCAGATTTTAAAATATAAGAACACAAACTGGGCATGGTGGCACATGACTATAATTCTAGCATTTGGGAGGTTGAGGCAGAGAGACTTCAAATTTGAGGTCATCCTGGGCTAGAGACACCTTGCTTCAAAAAACAAAAGAGCAAGCCAGGCACGGTGGTGCATGCCTGTAATCCCAGCTGCTCGGGAGGTGGAGGCAGGAGGATTACAAATTTGAGACCAGAGGCAGTCTGCATAACTCAGTGAGACCCTGTCTCAAAAAGTAAAAAAATGGGCTGGGGGTGCAGCTCAGTGGTCCAGCGCTTGCAGAGTATGCAAGCACGAAACCCTGGGTTCAATCCCCAGTACCGCAAAAAAACAGCAAATGAGAGAACATATGATAACTTGCTGAATTATGAATAATGATATGACAACATATAAGATGCAAGTGCTAAATGGAATGAAGTATCATTGAGAAGCCTCCACTAAAACAAGAATAAGGGAGGCAAGATAAAGGCAGCAGATTCAGGTGCCTAGGGTAAAATCTCTGTTATCCTTTGTGAATACAAAAAGGAGGAGCTTGGCTATATTGTTTTACATTAAGGTGGTATTTACAATTGTTGGTATATGCTGTCAAGTCAGATCCCATAGGGTTTTCAATGGCTGATTGTTTCAGGATTGCTTTGGGGTAGATTGCCATGTCCTTCTCCTGTTTTACAATTAAGAGGGAAAAAAGGAAGTAACTTTATGAGAGCTTGACTTGGGAGGTTCTCCAATGCACTGCAGCCTTAACGACAAGCTCTTAAAAAGTTAACTGCCACTAAATTTAGTGTTTCGCACCTTAGCTCAATATTAACTGAGTTCATGAACACTATCACAAGACCACATCCCACCTGCACTCCTTATACCTGTGCACCCACGTGGGGCAGGGGTAAGACTCAAAAAGTACTTTCTTTACAAGAGAGTTTAAACAAAGACTCTAAGTAGTCAGGAGGTGAGGCTAGGAGGTGAGGCCAAATTGGCTCCAAGTGTCTTGGTTCTCTCACTTCTGAACTGCAGGAATTAATGGCTGTTCTCAACTTTTCAACTGTAATTCAAAGCTTTATTACCCTAAAGCTATTCTGCATTGCTTGTATTTTAATTTAATCTAGGTGGATGTTGATGTTATTTGAAATTTTTTTTCCTACTTCACTAGATGTAGTTCAAAAAAGGCAATCTGAACCACTACATTTGCCATTATCCTCCTTAGCTAAACTCTTGAAATCTATTTTAAAAGAGAAAAAAGTTAGGTTAACATCTACCAGAACTACAAATGAGTAATATGTGTAGCCCTTCTCAAACCTCAATTCCTTGCCAATCCTTAATCATTGTCATCTAGGCTTGAAATATCTCATGGCTCTCCAGTTCCAACTAACCTACCAATAAGAGGATTCTTTATGTCAGATATTACCAGCAATCCTTTTCAAAAACTGCTGTATCTCTTCAATTTAAAATGTACATAAAGAGCCAGGTATGTTGGCACAGGCCTATAATCCCAACACTCGAAAACCTGAGGCAGGAAAATCAGGAGTTGAAGGCTGACCTAGACAGTGAGTTCAAGACCAGGGTGGGATACATATCAACATCCTGCCTCCAAAGAAACAAAAATAAATAAATAAAAATAAAAAACCTGAATGTACATAAAGAAAAAAGCAGTTTAAAAAATGCACACTATCTTATTCTATATGGCCTTCAAATATTACAAAACCGATTCAAGATCAGCCAAGTCAAAGGTTAGGAGTAAATCAGACCAAAACACTGACAAAACTAATCATTATTTGCTAAATTGTTTTATTTCAGAAAGAATTAAAGACCAGATATCTGTACCAGAAACTCTATGTACTTCAATGATTGTAACAAGCATATGAAATAAGCTATAATGGTTATCCTTAACTTGTCACCTTGATTGGATTGAGAGATGCTTGGGATATTAGTAAAGCACACTTCTGGATGTGTCTATGAAGGCATTTCTAGACAAGATTAACTTATCTGTACACATAGTTTTATAAGATGCTTTTTTCTGTACTATCATATGAAATTGGTCCTTGAGTATAAACTCAAATCTATGTCATCATTTATAATGGTGGTTACAATTATCCAGTGTGGATGTAACAGATTTAACAATTTTCTATTGATGAATATTTAAGTAATCTCATTTTTTTCAGTTTCATAAGCAGCATCTTTATACACGTCTCCAATTATTTTCTAAAGAAAAATTGCTAGAATTATTTTCCAGTTATTGTCTTTTAAATACTTCAAACTTAAAAGTACAAGGATTTAAACTTTTACTTGTTAAAATGTTACAGCAAGTTATAAGAAAAATATTACAGCCTATAACCCTTTTTTCAGGCAAATAATTAAAAAATTGAAAAAAAAACCCGAGAGGATTACCTAGGAGGATAAGACCTGCCCTAAGTATAGATGACCATTCTCTCTATTTCCCTCCCTCCCCCTCCCACTCCTGTCCCCCTCTGCTTCCTGGTCACCATGATGTAAGCTGCTCTGCTCTGCCACACCTTCCCAACCACAATGGACTGAAACTTCTGAAATTGTGAACCAAAATAAATCCTCCAGAAGGATTAAATTGTTTATGTCACTTATTTTGTCATAGCAACAAAAAATATGACCAATACATAGGTCTTCATATCTTAGTTTACAAAGAAACAAAGGTTTACTGAGTTTTACCTTGCCCGTGGCCACAAACAGATACACAGATTGAGAGTCAGGATTCATTAAAAAAACAACAGCAGGCAATTTTCTTGAGGTTAAAGCAGAGAAGATACTTTGAGAAACTTACTAACTTACTTACAAATAGAATACTTAACTGAGACAGTAGAAAGATTTAAGAACAATTAAAACAGAAAGGTTTACCAATTCATCATACAAAAATTAATTGCTCTCCATCTATATGGATCTAAAATTCATACTAAGTATTCACATAAGTGAATTCTACATATTAGGATATTGTAAGATTTATGGAAAAATCAAGTAACTTACCTTTGGTGCATGCACACAGTCTGTCTGTGCCCGAGCAGTAAATAACAGAAACAAACGTGTCCTGCTCCTCAGTGCCCTCCTTTTTGGGAGGCTCCACTTTGGCCAAAATTTCAAAGTTTGAAAGATCCAATATTTTTACATATCCTCCCTGAGTGGTTATTACCAGGTGTCCAAGAGTAGAAATGTCAGATTTTTTTTCTCTCTCAATTCCATTCTTTGAGGTTAACTGCATTTCCTCAACTGGTTCCTCACAGTCATCCTCTCGATTATCCAATATGTCTGGTGGAAGCAAAATGAGCGAGGTAATTGTGTCCTGGGGATCTTTGATATGTTGTATTTTTATTGGCTCCTCTTCTAAAGTCACTATCCGAGTAGCATAATTCATTTTAAAAAGTACTAAATATCCACCACTAACATTCCTCTGCTCAGGCTGAATTATCAAAGGAGACTGCACATCTGCTGGTGATTCATGTTGGATTACAGTAATTTTACCATTCACTACAGCAATACTTGATGTCAGCTCACCTTTCCGTCGACTACATAGTGCAGAGTTTAATTTATTTAAATTATTCAAGGCCTCTACTTGATTTATTGCACTCAAGGATTCAACAGGGCAAGTCCGAAGTCCTACCAACAAGTGAATTCCATCAGCACAAGGAGTTATTGAGTCTATACAAAGATTCTCTTCCTCTGCAAACTTTGGCAGCCTTAAGCACTGAACCAAAGTCCCAGGCTTGGGAAACACAGAGTTCCATTTCTCAGAATCTGGAGAGGTAAGATTGGCTGCTGCATCTGCAAACTGTTGAATGTAAGTTACAGGTGGATCTTGCAACAACAGCTGCTCCTGACTATCCAGCTCCATTTCAATTATTTGTGGAACCGTAAAACCATCATCATGCAAACTTTTACTCATAATATTGTTCATCTGTGAAAAGATTTTTCCTGCTTTCTCATCAGATTCTTTGATGCTATACAGAAGTAAAATGGGTAAAGTCCTCCTTACCAGAGGAGAATTTAGTTCTGAATTAGTGCAGGAATCATTGTCAGTTGACCCTTGTTCTGATATATTTTCACCCTGAGTTCTGCTTAAACCATCCAGTGACCTGTGGGAATTACTACTAATAGGGGAGGTAGCAGGAGATTTATAAGTTAATAAGCCTCCAGCTAATAAACACGGAAAGGGAATGTTGTGTTGTTCCTGGTGCTTCTCCTTCGTCTTTTCACTCTTAGAGTTTGTTAAGCAAGGATTTGCCCCAAGTTCTTCAAGATCCTTAACAGTATCTTCAAGTACATTTGCCACAATCTCCCACTGAAGTTTTTCTGGCTGCTGAAGAATGCTAAGCGCTGTTATATCAAGGCTTACTTCCATGGCCTCTTTCTGTGATGTATGCCCTTTGAAAAGGAATAATATTCATTAGATATGGTGTTGATGTAAATCAAAATTTGTGCTTTAATGTTTCAAATTTTTTACTCATCCAGTCAGTGTGTTATAGTAAGTATAAGAACTTAAAGTATTCTAAAAGAAATTTAATCTAATCTGACACAAACCTACTCATAAAAATCATTAAGGTACTCAATCAAAAGACTCAAAAATATTTACAATTCAGAATATATTCTCATTGGAGCTAGGGAGGAAAATTATTTTGTAAAAACTAGGAAATTAGCTGTGTGTGGTGGCACATGCCTGTAATCTCAGCACTCAAGAACCAGGAAAAAAAGATCGATAGTTGTTCAAGGTCAGTTTGGTCTACCTAGTGAGTTCCACACCAGCCTGGGATACATAGTAATATCCTGCGTCAAAAAACTGGAGAAGAAAAAAAGGGGGGTGGGGGGACTGTGGAGTTTAAAAATGAGTATTTATTCATTGCTCTAGATTAATATCAAAAAAACAGGATTTCAGTATTTTGACTAAAAACCAAAAGACAACCAGTACTATTTATGCATCTGTCATTCATGCACTTTATAAAATATCCAAGAAAAATGTATTATGATCTTTTACCATTTAAGAGTCAAAGCACCATTTCGTCTCTCACCCACTATGCTGATCATCAGGACTGCCACAGCATACAATTTAATTCTAATATGAACTTAGAAACAATGGTACTAGGAAGAAAAGGTTCCCAAAGTTTGTCAATTTAAAAAAAAAAAGGCCTTCTATGGTATTGTAGTTCACTTAAAGATGCACAACTACACTACCTTATCCTTTATTGACCTTTTTTACTATTAGTCAGCAACAATAATAATGTACAGACTACTGTAGGTGATTTATGAAAATGCAAAAATAATGAGAACTGCCTTTACAACTCAGATAGGAACAACAAAGAGTCGAGGAAATAAATACAAAAGAACGTAAAGTGATGATATGAAAGCTGTAAAAGTAAAGGAATACAAGATGCATGGAACATCCAACACTTCACGGGTACTGAAAGCTCTTACTAACTTTCATTCTGGATCTCTTCAACATGCTCACTTACAGCATTATCTAGAACTGCCCATAATCTTGGATGATCTCGCTTCATGTAACATTATTACTAATCTCTACAACTGAAGGGGCTGGGATTTGGCTCAGTTGGTAGAGCACTGCACTGCAATCTCTGAGGTCCCGAGTTCAATTCCCAGTACCGCAAAAGTGGGAGAAGGACCTGGCAATCCACTCCCAAGGCAATCCCGAAACAGCCAGCCATTGAAAACCCTCTGAGGGTCGCTATGAGTCGGATACCGACTCGTCGGCACCTAACAACAACTAACTATAACTGAAACTTTTTCTAGCTAAAGCAGAAGGAAATTTTAGATACAAACCATAAGTAATTATACAAATGAGGCTGTTCATATATTTAAATACTCTTGGGCTATAATCATGAAAGTGTTTACAGCATGGCAGAATTTATGTCTATTTTCTCTACTTATTCAGATTGGAAATTGAAGGCTGAAAGTGAGATATTTTTGTAATATGTAATACACCATAATAAATCCTGAAGATATTCACCTACTTATCCCACTGATAAGCTGAGGTAAATAACTTTTAAGTTATGAGAAGAAATTGCCAAAAAAGCAATTTTAGCCTATGTACATTAAAATGTCTCATAAATTATACAAACTTAAGATTATACTTAAATGGTATGCACAGTGAGACTGTTTTAGTGGAAAACATAACAAGTGGCACTATTATTCTGTTTCCTCTTAAAGACACAATGAAAATCTGAAAAACAAGACATGCTTAACATTCTACTTTAGACTCTAACAAAGCACAATTTTTGTTGTTAGGTGCTATCTAGTCATGCCCCACTCACGGTGACCCTCACAGGATTTTCAATGACTAATTGTTTCAGGATTGCCTCAAGAGTGGATTGCCATATCCTTCTCCCATTTTTGTGGTGCTGGGAATTGAACCCGGGACCTCAGAGACTATAGACTCTACCAACTGAGCTAAATCCCAGCAACAAAGCACAATGATGACTCAAAAATCCTGCAGTAAGGAAGTATGTCATCTCTACTTAACTCAGCTTCTCCAATGTACAATGAAAGTTAGAAGATCTATACATAAGCCAGGCAAAGTGGCTCACGCCTGTAATCCCAACAACATGGGGTATAGGTAGGAGGATCACAGGTAGGAGGCCAGAGATGATATTCTGTCTCAAGACAAAGAGTAAAAAATGGACTGGGATACAGCCCAGTAGTAGAATAATTGCAAAGTATGCAAGGCCCTGAGTTCAACCCCTCAGCACCCAAAAAAAAAAAAAAAAAAAAAAAAAAAAAAAAAAAAAAAAAAAAAAAAAAAAAAAAAAAAAAAAAGATAGATATGACAGATATAGGTAGATAAATAGATATAATTAAAGTTAGTTTAAAAGGTAGATATTTTACCTATAAATGGATAAGCTACTTTAAAATCCTCAAGATAGGCAATTAAAATTTTTGAACTGGAAGGTTGTTTTCTCCAGTCACCTTTTAATTCTACATCAAGACAATATTTTTAACCCTAAAAGATATATTGTATGTTGTTTTTAGGTGCCATCGATTCAGGTCCAACTCATAGCGACCCTCATAGGGTTTTCAATGGCTGATTGTCTTATGGGATTGCTTTGGGAGAGGACTGCCATGTCCTTCTCCTGTTTTTTGGTGATAAGGATTGAACCTGGGTCCTCAGAGAGTACAG
Source organism: Pedetes capensis (assembly GCA_007922755.1). NCBI lineage: Eukaryota > Metazoa > Chordata > Mammalia > Rodentia > Pedetidae > Pedetes > Pedetes capensis. Next base: position 20,302 of record VMDO01015668.1, read on the forward strand.
AGCAGCACTCTACCAACTGAGCTAAACCCCAGCCCATACCATATGTAGTCAACATAAAAATGTGATAATTTTCTAGGTACTGGGAAAGGAAGTAAACAGAAGTACATTATCTAAAGCGGACGTGAAAAATCAAACAGGCGTAGATGAAAAATGTAAAGGTAGAAAAGGAATAAGAAAATAGACCAAATGTAAGTATTATTAATTAAAAAAACACACACTAAGATCTTTATACCCAAAGAAAACAAAACTAGTGTATACAAAGGTAAAGGTTATAGTTAAAAATTTTTCAGAAAAGAGAATGTAGAAGAACATTTAGTGTAAACATTTCACTTTACAAAGGAAACACTGAGGCCAAATGGATTTAAAGTGACCTAAACAAGACCAATACTCCCCCAGCCCCATCTGCTTGTCATCCTGTGGGGGCTTGCATGTTACTGTGATCCTGAAAGCTGTGCCACTGGTATTTCAGATGCCAGCATGGCATGGTAGACAGGTTTCGGCTGAGCTTCCAGACTAAGGTAGACTAGAGAGAAGGACCCAGCAGCCCACTCCAAAAACAATTAGCCATTGAAAACCCTATGAATGGCAGAGAAGCACTAACAGTACTGCCAGGCATGGCACAGTGTTGGGAAGTATTTCATCTGTTGTACATAGTGTCACCATGAGTTGGGCCCAACTCAACAGCACCTAACAACAACAACAGCCTGGAAGGTATTCAAGAAATGACACAGTGGCTGATAATGTTTCATTATCTTGTATGTAGGGTCACTATGAATCAGATCCAACTTGATGGCACCCAACAAAAATAACAACAAAGACCACAGGGTGACTTTATAGAAGAGTTCAAGCTCTAACAGGTTTCCAAGTGACCAGTGACCACCTTATTATGCTTTATCAAATTAAGAAAATGCAGCAGTTCACTCTCTTCTGTATTTGCAAAAAGACAATAAATTAGAAAAAAAACATTAACTTCATCCCATCTAAAAATTTTATACACAGTCAATTCTTTATTATTCTGGAACTAAGTACACAATAATGGTAATCTTTTTCTTTTTCTTCTTTTTTGCAGTACTGAGGAATTGAACCCCGGACCTCACACATGCTTATTTGCAAGCACTCAACCACTGAGTTCTAATCTAAGCCGATTTTTTACTTCGTATTTTGAGACATAGTCTCATTAAGTTATGCAAACTGCCTCTGGCTTCAAACACGCGGTCCTCCTGCTTCTGTCTCTGGAGTTACTGGGATTAAAGGCATGTGCCACCACACCCGGCAAAATTTTTATCTTGAGGCTAGGTCTCACTACGTTGTGCAGACTGCCTCTAGCCTCAAACTTGTGATTCTCCTGTCTCCACTTCCCATGTGGCTGGGATTACAGGCATGCACCACCAATGCTGAGGTAATGGTCATTTTTTTAAAACACCAGCTACTTCTCAGGCAGTGTGCTCGATGTTTTAACCCCTAGAACTCAGAATAATACATGTTAATATTGCTTTTCCACATACTAGAAACTGCAATCAGACTATCATAAGTAGCATAATTAGGATTTAAATTTTGACATAATGAAACTATTTGGGGATGGACTATTAATATTACCTATAAAATAACATTAAAATATGAAGGACATAAGGTAGACATGGTGGCACATAACTGTAATCCCAGACCTCAAGAGGCTGAGGCAAGAGGACTGTTGTGTTTCACGCCAACTTGGGCTACACAGCTAGTGTCGGGCCAGCATGGCCTACACAACAAGTTCCAAACCAGTTTGCACTACACAGAGAGACTCCGTCACCCAAAAAAAAAAAAAAGAACCACGTTCCTTTGCCTTAATATTTCATACCAAGTCAACATTTACTTCGTATGATAATTTTTTACTTTTTTTTTTTTTTTGAGACAGGGTCTCACTAAGTTACGCAAACTGCGTCTGGTCTCAAACGTGCAATCCTCCTGCCTCTGCCTCCCAAACCACTAGGATTACAGGCGTGAGCCACCACGCCCGGCTTATGATTTTATATATTCTCTATTCAGCTGTTTTCTTTGGAAATAAAGAATTTTAAATGCTACACATATTTAATGGACTATATTATACAAATGAAACAAAATTTCATTTCTATGGCATATGTGACAGAGGTTGAATATACCATCACTTTCATTCCTTTGACTTAAATGGGTACCATTTAAATTTTAACCATAGAAAGATTAGGTATTTAGTAGTCATTCAAACCCTCCAATCCACAATAGTTCAGTTTTCTGTGTTTATCAATAAGAATTTAGAATTTGCACTATGAAATTTTTTGTCATTGTGATGGTGGTTGTTGGAACTGTATAAATCCAAGGATTTTAAAAGATATACTATTTAAGATGTTATACATACCTGTCACAGAATCTGATCTGGAATGCTCTTCACTGTCTGAATCATCCAGCAAATCATCACTTAAGTTAAAAGACAAAGTGAAAATAATTTGAACCTCAAAAAATATTCATCAGAGTTTTACAATGTAGGTTAGTGGTAGATCACTTGCGTAACATGTCCAAGGCCTTGGGCTCAACTCCTCAGCACCAAAAATGTAAACATCATACGAGAAATCAAAGAAAAAAAGTACAGAAGCTGTTTGGTTTTGATTTGGGTTTTGTGGTGCTGGGGATCAAACCTGCAGCCTCAGGACTGCTAGTCAAGCATTCTTCCACTGAGCTTTACCCCTGGCCCTAAAAAGCAGTGTTACAACCATTGCTATACATCTCAAACACACATAACATACAAAATTACTGCAACTCGCTTAAATGAGATATAAATAGTAGCTTGATATGATCATCAAAAATCATTAAATGTCTACCTGCAGTCATAGAATTTTAAAAACTATTCTACTCCTGAATTCATGAGTTACTGTAAAACCAAATAAAACTGCACATAAATACACGTATATGTACACAAACTTCAACATGCACTTCATTTTTACTTTGTAGTTTGTTTTGCAAAGGCCATTAAGAACATGTTGACATGCAGGAAAACTATTACAATTCAGAAGACAGTTTAAGACAACAAGACAATAGCCCCTACTTTGCTCTTCACTCAATCAAGTGGTCAAGAAAATGCCAGAACCCCTCTTTGCATCCACTTTTATCATTATTCTCTCCACTCTTAGCAGGCAAGAAAAAAGATACAATGACAAACCATGCAAAAACAATATTAGGCGCTCTCAGTACTCTTATTAATAAGCACATCTATAGCAATTTCTAAAATTCTGATAACCTCATCACAAAAAAGAAAAGATGGATTTTGCAGAAAGGCAACTTTTTTGGAAATCTATATTATACTGAGGGCTGGGATTTAGCTCAGTGGGTAGAGCGCTGCGCTGCAGTCTCTGAGGCCCCGAGTTCAATTCCCAACACCACAAAAATGGGAGAAGGGCTTGGCAATCCACTCCCAAGGCAATCCTGAAGCATTCAGCCATTGAAAACCCTATGAGGGTCGCTATGAGTCGGATACCGACTCGACGGCACCTAACAACAACAACAACAACATTATACTGAAATCTGAAATGCATAAGTACTTATAATATTATTTTATATATATTGGTAGATCAGTAATTATTAGGATTTGGACCTGAACTGTCCCCCAAAAGTCATGTCATTTGGTCCCCAGCCAGTGGCACAGTCCTGGGAGGTTGTAGAACTTTGGGGAGCAGGCCTCTAGTGGAAGTAGCTCCACTGGGGCAGGCCTTGGGAGATTTTGACCCCAGCCCCACAGGGCTGGTCTCTCTCTGTTTCTGGTCTGTCATGCAGTAAAGTCGTCAGCTACAGTTCGTGCTGACACTACCATTATGGACTGGCTCTGTAATCATGAGCTCGCAAATTTCTTCCCCTGTAAGTTTGTTTCATGTAGTTTTTTGCTACAGCAACAACAGATGACTAATATAGGAATCTCTACTTAAAATGTTTAAGATCTCAGGGCATGGTGGCAGGCATCCATGTCCCAGTTTCTCAGAAAACTAACACAGGAGTATCTCTTGAGTCTAGGGGTTCAAGGCCAGTCTGGGAAATAAAATAAGACACTATCTCTAAAATTAACCCTCCCAACCCAAAAGAAAAAAGAAAAAAACTTAAGGAATGTTTGAAATTTGGGAGGGATCACTTACATAATTTTGACAAAGTTTCTGTGTTTCAATTTTTCCAGTGATGTTAACTGTTAATAAATTAATTTAGTACTAAAATTTAAAGTAATAAAAAGAATGCAGCAGTTAATTTGCTTGAGTATTCAAACAGTAATTGGCTGGTTTCAAAGAAATAGTAAGTTACATAGAAAAATAAATCCTGGCTGGGCGCAGTGGCACACACCTATAATCCCAGTGACTTGGGAGGCAGAGGCAGGAGGATCAAAAGTTCAAGACCAGAGGCAGTCTGCATAATTTAGTGAAACCCTGTCTCAAAAAATAAAAAAATGGGCTCGGGGTATAGCTCAGTGGTTCAGCACTTGCAAAGTATGCAAGCAGGAGACCCTGGGTTCAATCCTCAGTACAGAAAAAAAGAAAGACGGAGGGGAGGGAAAAGGAGGGGAAGACAGAGAGGGGAGGGAGAGGGGAGGAAGAGGGGAGGGAAAGAAAAGAAAGATCCTAAGAAAAATATTAATGATTAGAAATTATCCAGAAGAAATCCAAACCAAGAACACAGTAGGTTTTAAGTACAGAAGGGCTTTTACATTAAAAAAAATAATAATAACCAAATAACCAGCTCCATTGACTTAAAAGATAAAACTAGTAGTATATTTTAAAGGAATTCAGGTGTCTTAACATTGCAAAGATAAATACTTTAACTTATCAAAGAAATTTCTGAAGGTCTTCAAAATATAATCTTTTTCATAAATATTTTATGAGAAAAATTCTGGAACTCTTACATGATGAAATTAAACATGTAAAATCACTGTGCTACACACTTAAAAGGCTGTATTTTATTTTTTAACTTCTTATTAATAATTTTTTATGTACAACTTAAAGGGTTTCATTATATTTCCATACATGCATTTCATCGTACATTGCTCACATTAACTTGTCCCTTACCCTCTTAGCTCTCCTCCCTCATCCCTTCCCTCCCCACCAATAGTCTCCTTTCTACTAAAGGCTACATTTTATAATATGAAAATTACTCCTTAATAACATTTTTTAAGAATCACAGGAGTTAAAAAAAACTTGAATACACATAAATGTTAACATAACTGGATAGTGTGATTGTAAGTACTTTATGTTTTCTTCAATTTCCATCCCTCCATTTTCCAACATTTCTACAATAAGCATGCATTACTTACATAATACTACTAAAGCCTTTTATATTTCACATTGCTACCTACAGAGTCTTAATAGTTACAACTGTTACTGCTTATCATAAGCTGTGTGGCTTATGGAACCCTTCATTCTCTCTACGTAGGAATAATACAAACATTCCTATATGTTCCTGGCCCAGTTCAGAATCACAACTGTAGAAGTTCTTAGGGAAAAAGTGACTCTTGACTCTATTGCCCCACACAGACTGGACGCGGCCACAAAAATTTGGAACCTATCAAGGAAGTTGAGTGAAGAGAGTCCAGAACACCAATTTTACCAAAATGCTTGGATAGTAATAGTTACAGTGCCTCAACGCACTACTAATAGTGTATTCCTTTAAATAATTAGGTCCTGATGCCTTATCTAAGGTCATTTCACTATTTATTAGTGAAATTCACTTCCATAATCTGAGGTTCTAATGAAAAAAGGAAAACTAAAATCAACTGTTTCAACTGCTCTATGGAAAGATTTAATACAAGGTGAAATTAAAAATCTAATCCAAGGGATTTCATTTCATTATGTAGACTTTCTTTTTTCTTTTCTCTTTTTTTGGGGATGGGGAGTGGCAAGGGGAAAGTACTAGGGATGTAACCCAGTGCCTCATATATGCTAAGCATGTACTCTACCACTGAGCTACAACCTCTAGACTTTGTTTAACCCATGGTAATTTTTTCCAATTGACATACTTTGATATCAAAAATGAAGAGTATTTAACAAACTATGGCATTTCCGAATGAAAATTTCTCTCTGGGAATCATACAGCTTTCAGATTTCTAGCAATTTATTTTCTAATCTCTTAACCTCGCAATTTTTTTTCCAGCTTTAATTAGAACAACGAGAACAAAATAAAAAAATTAGAAAAAGAAAATGTGTAACATCTACAGCTACTACTAAAAGCAAATCACATACCTATCTCCTTCCAATTTTGGTATATCTGAGCAACTAGAGGAATCCTCCAGCCATGCCAAAGTTGGTCTCCTTGAATCAACTCCTGAGCTCGGTTCTCCTGATAGAATAAGTTGTTGTACAATTGCTGGATCATAGGGATTAATTTCAAACTTTAAGTGCACCTAAACAAACAAAAATCCTAAATTTACAACTGTTTATTTTTTCAATTATTAATGGGTTACTTCAAAATTAAAACATACCTTCATGAGTTTGGAAACATCCCATATGCAGATCTTTCCTCGTTTAGTTGCAGCAGCTAGAAAATGAGGGCAGCTCCCCGACCCAAAGCAAGATATTCTGTCAGTTCCATCTGTACAAGGAAACTGTGCAGGACTTGTTGCAAGAGTGACTGACAATGGCACATTCTGTGTGTGCTCACCTTTTACAAATGGGCAGTTTGGGGAATGTCTCTCATGTTCAGACCTTTACAAAGATTAAGAAGAAAATAAACAATTACTGAACAACAAAGCTATTAAACTTATATATTAAAAATGAACTCCAGGGGATTGAGAATGTGCCTCAGTAGTAGAGTGCTTACCTAGTATGCATGAGGCCCTGGTTTGAATCCCTAGCACCGCCAAAATATAAAAATAAAAAATAAACCACTTTACAGGACCATCTTCTCCTTTATGTAAACAACTGAACTGAAAGCATTATGTAAACCTGTTTTTTGTTCTTGCTTTTTGAGGCAGGGTTTTACTATATAGTCCAGGCTGGCTTGGAACTGACTACACAGCCCAAGCTAGACTCAAAACTCCCAAGTGTCCTTCCTCTGCCTCCTAAACACTGAAATTAGAGGTATGAGCCAACACACCCAGTTCTAAAAAGTCTTAGTCTTGGGCCAAGTGCAATGGTGCACACCTGTAATCCCAGCAGCTCAGGAGGTGGAAGCAGGAGGATCGCAAGTTTGAGACCAGAGGCAGCCTGCGTAACTTAGTAAGACTCTGTCTCAAAAAGTAAAATAAAAATGGGCTGGGGGTGCAGCTCAGTGGTCCAGCACTTGCAAAGCATGCAAACATGAGGCCCCACATTCAACCCCAGTACCGCAAAAAGAAAAAGAAAAAAAAAAAAAAAAAAAAGGTCTTAATCTTACCAAATCATTCAGTTTTATCAAGGTAAATCTTAGTGTGTTCATGCACAATATTCACACATTCAATGCTCACAATAGTCAACATCAGCAGTTATTGTTCACTTTAACTGATTACAAATGAAAAGCCAGTTTTACATGAACATGAGAAGCCAGGCTATACCATAATTCATGCTATGTTAACATATTGATAAAACTGTTATTGATAAAATGTTCTTCATAATGTTTTACTACAAATTTGAAAATTAATTTGTTTCATTTTAAGTTCTCCATATTCTTCAGTGGGCACAACTATAAATGATAGAAATTGAATAAATGCAACTCATATCATGAAGTTTCTAGCAATATCTGAAAGCAAAGCAGTCTCTTAAGAATATGGATGAAATGAAGCTGGGCATGGTGGCGCACACCTGTGATCCCAGCAACTCAGGAGCCAGAGGCAGGAGGATCAGATGTTTGAGACCAGAGGCATTCTGCATAATTTAGTGAAACCCTGTCTCAGAAAAAGTAAAAAAATGGTTTGGGCATGCACCTCAGTGGTAGAACACTTGCAAAGCATGCAAGGCCCTGGGTTTAACCCCCAGTACCCAGGGGAGGGGAGGGAATATGGAAAAAAATGACATCCAAAGACCAGAGAAGCTTGTGCCACAGCACATGTCTATAATCTCAGTTACTTGGAAGGCTAAAGCAGGAGGATCAAAAGTTCAAGGCCAGAGGCAGCCTCCCCAACTTAGTAAGATTCTGTCTCAAAATGAAAAAATAAAAATGGAGGCTGGAGATAGAGCTAAGTAATAATGCACTTCCTTAACTTGACATCCTAGTTTCAACCCTCCACTGGGGCGGAGGGGGGGACACAGAGAAATATACCTTACGTATTCATTCTACGACCCAATCAGGCACTTAACTTATAAATAAATAAAATTTCTTTTCACAAAATCCTTAAAGGAGAAGTTTATGAATTACACATTCAGTTCACCTTCCATATCCATGGGTCCCTATCTATGGATTCAATAAACTTTGGAAAGAAAATATTGGAGGGTAAATAACTATATCTGCACTGAAAGTACACAGACTTTTTCTTGTCACTATATCCTAAAAGATATAGCGTAACAACTATTCACACAGCATTTGCATTATATTCAGTATTACAATATAAAGATGATTTAAACTACATGAGAAGATTGCGTAAATTATACTCAAGTATTACATTTCATATAATAAGAAACTTGAGTATCCTCAGATTTTGGTGTTCACATTGGGTCTTGGAACCAATTTCCCACAAATACAGAGGTATGGCTGTGTTTCTTTCAAATAAATGCTTACTGAGCAAAAAGAAATGTTAAATTGGTTTACTAGAAACCTGTAACATATTCAAGAAAAATAAAATATTGGGAACTCAGATAAAGAATTTTCTCAGATACTGAAAGTAGGATCAACTTTAATACTTAAAAATTATCTTTCCCACTTTGTAACTCTCTTATATTTCCTATTCCTTTTTTTTTTTTTTTTTTTAACTTTCACTAACTACAATTTTGCCTGTAGCCGTAGCACTGTGGCATCAGATCTCAGAAGCCAAGCAGGGTTGGGCCTGGTTAGTACTTGGATGGGAGATCATGTGGGAACACCAGGTGCTGTAGACTTGGGAGATGGGACCCGGCAACCCACTCCCAAAAATTGATCTGCCATTGAAAACCCTAAGAACAGCAGAGAAGCACTGACAATACTGTTTCGCCTGTTGTATGTAGGGTCACTATGTGTCAGATACCGACTTGGCCGCACCCAACAACAACAACTACAATTTCAAGGCATTATTTGAAATGTTAGGATCCTGCTACTAGAAAAAGAACCTGTTTTCTTACCTGTGGCAAAGAAAGGAAGAGACAAGAAAGAAAACATCCTATTCCTTAGGACGTAAATATTTCTTTTTACACTGCGCCTACAATCTACCTTTATTTACATATAATTATATCCTGGGTAATGTGGAATTTGAATATGCAGCTGTTTCACGTATACCCTTCTACACTGCACCCCCAAGCACATATTTGGATGCGGTTCCCTCCCAACTAAGGACGAGAGTATTTTTTCCCTTTTCTACCTTTTTCTTTCACCTGAATTTTAACTTTTTAATTGAAATTTAGAGAGGTTATACATGACGATATAAAATGAGCCTAAAGACTAACTTCAGTTATATCTATTCCCAGTAATCTCCTATCCCATTTTCAGGTAACAAGTGTTAGGAATTTAATTGATATATTTCTAAATATTGTTAAGTAACATTATGTATACATACACAAAGAAAATAGAATTTTTAAAATCATTTTAACAGTCCTTGAGTGAATCATTCTGTAACAGCTTTCTTGACACAAGACCATGTATTAAAGTTCCTGATGGTAAATTTAAAAGCATAGTGTTCATTCCATTTAATTGTTGGGTCGTGGTCTATCTTATGAATATATCACACTTTATGTGGCTACTCCACCCCTGATGGGCAATTAAGATGTTTACAGTTTTTCACTGCAGTGACCATCCTTTTTATGCTTCCATGCATACAACAACAATGAATTCCAGGGGGCAGGTAAGTAAAAGTGGAATTGTTAGGTAAAAGGGTTCACTCATTTTGACATTTTAAAGAATGTAGTTTCCCTCCAGAGTAACTCTTATCAACTCCCACCATCAAAATCTAAGGGTCCCATTTTCTCATTCAAATCATCCTTTTTCTCCCTTAAAGATGTGAAAGATGCCCAGGCTCAGCAACCCAGTTTCCATGAAAACCCTGCCCTCCTATCCATTCTGAGCAAGGATGCAGGCCTTCAGAGAGCCCATTAAGTTCTTAAGAGTTTTTGTAATCCCAAATCCTGGAACAAAGAGGTAGAATCCCTGAATGTGTCAACAAAAGATGGATTCTCATAAGCCCAAATTGGAAATTTAAATATACTTGCCCACACAAAAACTTACAAATAAGATTATAATTTCTAATATCATGGTATAATTTTCCAGATATGGGTTGAATAATGTTTTCAGGATTGGCCTGGGAAACTAAAAAATATATATTAAAATTGTGTGTATGTGTATGTTTATGCAGATAGATGGAGACAAGACAGACAACCTGCTTCCTTCTATGGAGAAAGATGAAATTGCAAACAGAAAATCTAAATTGGAAATTGCTTATATTCAATTCAGTCTTTAAGTAAAAGCAACAAGAGTGTTGCATATAGAATTTTCCAATGCAACCTGGGACACACATGTAAACTGCTTTAACTGGTTCAACTTACGCATATCACCTGATGAACACTCGGAGATTTCAAGCCAATTTTAGCACAAAATAAATGACATGTCTTAAAAACCCAAGCTTGGTTCTATTCCTTACTAGTCATATGACTTTCAGTAATATTTACTTTCCTCAGTTTAAAATGGGATAATAACAACTACCTCAAAGAGTGACTGTAATAAACTGGAAAATATTCTCAGTTTCTTGCTACAAAATGGAAATGATAATAGCACCTGCTTCTGAGGATTAATGTAATAAATGAGTTAAAAATCTATGAAGTGCTTATAAGAGTACCTGATACACAGTATTACATAAATATTTGCTATTATTATTACTATTTCTAGTAATTAGGTCCCAGAGTAGTTATCTGTAAAAATTACGCTTTAATGTATAATATAACCAGGCTCTAAATTTCATGAATTTACAGACAAAAGAGACTCCTTATAATACACCACAACAGGAAATGTATACTGCAAGTATTTCCTCCACAGATTCCCTACTAACAGCATTCCTTCAATAGACCAAGATTAAACTGCTGAAGTTAATCATGTTAGAGGTCATTTTATCATAGCCTTCTGGTTTTTGGTCAGACTCTAGTTCTATTCTTTGGCACTTCCCTCATGTATAGGTATTGGGAAGTCATGAACTTCAGAGACACGGTACACCAACTGACATGACAGAGCATAATATGGGACACCTTGTTCTCTTAGGACAAAGACAAAAACATGGAAACAAAAACTCAATAAAATTATTATATCAAGAACAGAATAATAAAATTTACAAGCACATTTACAGGACTGACTTAGCATATTTTGTCCAAAAAATTCAAAACTCACCAAGGTTCATCAGTAGGTTCCCAACAAACGAGACATACACTACAAGTAAAACACATGGCTCTATCATCTCCAGATGAGGCAGGCTGCAAAATTATTTTTAAGGGGAGGGATAGATAAAAGGTTAATCATTATTAAAATAGTTTTTTAATAAAAATTCTTTAAAAGTTCATTATTTTAAGAACAACTGTATACTAAAGAAAAGAAAATAAGCCTACAGTAATATTTTATGTGCTTGTGAATGTGTATGTATGTATAAATAATAATTTGCATCTATAGATTAAGTGTTCAAAAGTGACAGCTTTTGACATTAAAATGTGAACTGAATTATATCTGAAAACCAAGTTATTTTTTTGCAGCACTGGGGGGCTGAATTCAGGGCCTTAGTATACACTGTAAGTGCTCTACCACTAATCTGCATCCCCAGCCCCCTTGTTAAAATTTTTTTATTTTGAGACAGGGTCTCTTTCAGTTACACAGGCTGCCTCCGGCCTTGAACTTGCAATCCTGCCTTCACCTCCAGAGTGTCTGGGATTACAGCCATGCACTTACAGCATGCTGCACCCAGCAAGCACTTACTACTATAGATGCAAATTTACTATACATTTTAAAAAACTAAGAATAATCAGCCCCAACCACAGGCAGGAAATTCTAGGAAAATTCTCTTCACAGAAATGGATTATAATGAATAACAACTCAAAAAGATAACAAGGTATCACTTAACACAGACTTTTAGATAATCACACCAAATTGCAAGATAAGGTGTTAGAAAGAATAGTGCCATTCAATACTTAATTTAGGGAAATAATTTCAATGACTCTAACTTTAGTCAGTCTCCAAACTTATCTATCTTTAACTAGAAACCTAACAAAGTTGGAAGAAAACATTCAAATACATGAATATGGTTTTAAGTTTTAAGATATTCAGAACATTTCAAGATAATTAAGGAATAATCTTTCATTCTTTATGACAGTAACTTTGATAACCTTCAATTCAAAGTTTGAATTCTGAAATTAAGCATGCTTTCCATAAACTAAGTATTAGATTTCTTAGTATTGATAAGTCACTACTCAACCTGTTTCCTATTAAATAAATATAACTAAAAATCATCTTTTCTTACTTTCTCTCTACTTTAGTTCAGTGAAGCTTTCTATGTCCTTGTTCATATCTTTTTATTATGCAAATCCTCCCACCATATACCTCCTTTTTTCATACACAAACCTCTGACTATTTTTCTTGGCGCTGTTGTTGTTGTTATTTGGTGCCATCAAGTCAGATCCAACTCATAACAACCCTATGTACAACACAACAAAACATTCCCCAACTCTGTGCAATATACTCTATCTTTTTTATGTTGGCAGTTGGCAGTAGGCTTGGCAGTTGCCTGTAAGTAAACTGCTGCAATTGCTTTTGAATGATCTTTAGCAAAATGTTAATTGATGTGATATTAATGATATCGTTCAGTAATTTCCACATTCAGTTAGTTGCTCTTTTTTGGGAATAGGCACAAATATGGAACTCTTCCAGTCAGCTGGCCAGGTAGCTGTTTTCCAACTCTTTTAGCATAGACAAGTGAGAACCTCCATTGCTGCATATGCACCTCTTGAAATGCTTGATCATCCACCAATTCTCTTTGGTATAATGACTCTGTGTATAACTTCCACCTTCTTTTGATGTTTCCTGTATTGTTTAATATCTTCCCTGTAAAATCCTTCCCTACTGCCACTCAAGGTTTGAGAAAAACAGCATGCTTTTCCCTTTTGGTTTTCTATCTCCATCTCTTTCCACATGTCATGATAATACTTGATTTTGTCTTCTTAGGCTATCCTTTGAAATCTTCTCTTTAGATTTTTAACTTTATCTTCCTTTTACACAAAACTATAACCATTTTTCTTGGCTGTAATTAGCTATCAATTCTTCCTCTATTAACACAGATGTAATTGCATATACACCTCTATGACATGTAGACTGGTGTCTCTATAACTTCCTGATAAACTCAATACTCATATTCAGGTAACACTGTGTATAACATTGCTTCTATGGTCATCTAATACATGTAATTTGTATCTCAAGTAAACATAAAATTTCAGGAGCAACGGAAAAATTGCTTTTTTTACAAGGTAATGTCTTGCTATATATCCCAGGCTGGCACCATCCCATGATCCTCCAACCTCAGCCTCTCAAATGCTAGAATTACAGGCATGCACCACCAAATCCAGCTTCTAAAATTGCTCTTATTGCATTACCTTAATCATTTACTACTATGCTCTAAATAAAGTCTAAAACTGAAAATAAACACACATCTAAAGAGAACATTTTCCAAAACCAAATCTAGAAAATACTATGAATTTGCTGGGAAAAACAAAAATAAAAAAACACACGTATCAACTTTAAAATCACAAGATTATAAATATACATGTTGTTGTTGTTAGTGTCTGTCAAGTTGGGTCTGATTCATAGCATCCAGATGAACAAGAGAGCAAAACACTCCCCAACACCATGTGGGGCATATGATTTTTTTTACGTGTAAGGCCATGGTTGCAGCCACTGTGTCAATCCATCCAACTGAGGGTCTTCCTTTTTTTCACAACCCGACACTCTCCCAAACATGATGTCTTTTTCCAGGGATTGGTTCCTCCTGATAACATGTCCAAAAAACGTAAGATGCACTCCAGCCATCCTTACTTCCAAGGAGCGTTCTGGTTGCACTTCTAAGATGGATCTGTTGGTTCTTTTGGCTGCCTACAGTATATTCAGTATTTGTCTCCAGCACCATAATTCAAAAACATCAGTTCTTCTCCTGTTTCCCTTATTCAGTCTCCAGCTTTCACAACCATGTGATATGGATGAAAATACCATAGCATGAGTCAAACACACATTCTTCGATGTATCTTTACTTTTCAACACTTTAAAGAGGGCTTTGGAAACAGATTTATCCAATGCAATGCATCTTTTAATTTCTTGACTGCTGCTTCACTGGATGTTGACTGCAGAACCAGGTAAACCAAAATCTTGGACAACCTCAATCTTTTCTCCATCTATCATGAAGTTTCATACCAACCAGTTGTTGTTGTTGTTGTTGTTGTTAGGTGCCATCGAGTCAGTATCCGACTCATAGCGACCCTCTGTACAACAGGGGAAACACTATTGTCAGTGCTTCTCTGCTGTTCATAGGGTTTTCAATGGCAGATTGATTTTTGGGAAGGGGTTGCCAGGTCCTTCTCCCAAGCCTGCAGCACCTGGTGTTCCCTGGATGTGGTCTCCCATCCAGGTACTAACCAGGCCCAACCAGTTGTATGGATATTTATTTTCTTGATGTGTATGGATATTTATTTTCTTGATGTTGCGTGGCAAACCATACTGAAGACTGTGTTCTTTGATCTTCATCAGTAAATGTTTCAAATCCTCTTCACTTTTAAAAAGCAACATTGTGTCATCTGCATAAGGCAGATTGATAATGAGTCTTCCTCTAATCTTGATGCCTCATTCTTCCTCATAAAGTTCAGCTTCTAGGATTATTTGCTCAGAATAGAGATAGAAGAGGTATAGTGAAAGGACACATCCCTGACGGATATCCTCCATGACTTTAAACCAGGTAGTGTTTCCCTGTTCTATTTGAACAACTGCTTCCTGGTCCAAGTACAGTTCCCCATGAATACAATTAAGTAGTCTGGTATGCCCATTCTTCATAGGGTTATATATAATTTGTTATGATCCACATAGTCAAATGCCTTTGCATAGTCGATAAAACATAGACAGATATCTTTCCGGTATTCTCTGCTTTCAGCTAATACCCATCTGACATCAGCAATGATGCCCCTGGTTCCATGCCGTCTTCTGAATCTGGCTTGATTTTCTGACAGTTCCCTGTCTATACATTGTTATACTTGCTTTGAATGAGCTTTAGCTTGCATGTTGATAGTAATGATATCATTCAATAATTCCCATATTTGGTTGGTTCCTCCTTCTTGGGAATAGGCATAAATATGGATCTCTTCCCGTTAGTTGGCCAGGTAACTGTTTTCCAACTCTCTTAGCATAAACAACTGAGCACCTCCAGGGCTCCATCAACTCCTGGAGCCTTGTGTTTCGCCAATTCCTTTAAGGCAGCTCCACTTCTTCCTTCAGTATCATTGGTTCCTGATCACACGCAACCTCCTGAAATTGTTGATTATCTACCAATTCTTTTTGGTATAAAAACTATGTATTCCTTCCTTCTTTTGATGTTTCCTACATTGCTAAATCTTTTCCCTGTAGAATCCTTCACTATCCACTCAAGGCTTGAATTTTTCCTTAAGCTTGAGATATAAAAGAGTATGTTCTTCCTTTTTGGTTTTCTATCTCTAACTCTTTGCACACATCATTATATTTGATTTTGTCTTCTCAAGCTGTCCTTTGAAATCTTCTGTTTAGTTCTTTGTCATGTCTTCCTTTTAGTTTAGCTCCTCGATGTTCAAGGACAAGTTTCAGAGTCTCTTTTGACCTGTAATTTTGTCTTTTCTTTTTTTCCAGTCTTTTTAATAACCTTTTGCTTTCATCAATAATAATGTCTTTGATATCATGCCAACAACTTGTCTGGTCTTCAATCATTACTGTCTAACACATTAAATGTGTTCTTGAGGTGGTCTCCAAACTCAGGTGGGATATACTCAAGCTCATACCTTGGCACGCATACACTTGTTCTAATTTTCTTCATTTCCAGTTCAAAGCTGCCTAAGAGTAGATGATGGTGTGACCCACATCAGCACCTGGTCTTGCTCTAACTTTTGATATTGAACTTTTCCAACATCTTTTTCCACAAATGTCGATGTGATTCATCTATGTTCCATCTGATGAATTCCATGTTTATATTCATTGTTCATATTGGTGAAAAATGTATTTGAAATGACATAGTCACTGGTCTTACAAAATTCTATCATGCCATCTCCAGCATCATTTCTGTCACCAAGGCCGTATTTTCCAACACTGAGCCGCCTTCTTTGTTTCCAACTTTTGCATTCCAGGCACCAGTAATTATCAGTGTATCCTGATTACCATGTTCAATCTATTTCAGATTGCAGAAGCTGGTAAAAATCTCCCCTATCTTCAAATTGTGGCCTTAGTGATGGGTGCGTAAATTTGAAAAAGTCATATTAACTGGCTTTCCTTGTAGGTGTATGGACATTACTCTATCACTCATGGCATTATGCTTTACGACAGATCTTTAGATGTCTTTTTTTTTTTTTTTTTTTTTTTGGTGGTACTAGGGGTTGAACCCAGGGCCTGGACCACTGAGCTACACCCCCAGCCCATTTTGTAGATTTTATTATTTTCTGAGACAGGGTCTCGCTAAGTTACACTGACTGTCTCTGGTCTTGAACTTGCGATCCTCCTGCCTCCGCCTCCCCAGCCACTGGGATTACAGGCGTGCGCCACCACGCCTGGCTAGATGTCTTTTTTGATGATGAATGCAACCCCATTTCTTTTTAGTTTGTCATTCTCCAGCATAGCAGACCATGTATACAGTAGTATTTTTAAAAATTAAAGCTTAAAAGGTAGTTAGTAAAAAGTAATTAATGCAAAAGGGATAGTAAAGACTCAAACATTTTCAGGACAAAAAAACATATCTAATCTTCAGGAAAATAATTAGTTAAGTGTTAAGAATCTCAGTGGTAGTTACTTTCAACAATTTTCTTTCCTTTCATACTTAATACAGGACACAGGAAATAAGTATCATATAATCAAAGGTACAGGAAAATCACAAAACTCAGATATATGTAATACAAACAAGCATATAGCTGGGCTGCATTAAAGAAGTTTTTGAAAAAGTATTAAAATGCTGATTTTACTACAATGGCATACTGATGGTGTTTTTTACCTGATGATAAAAACCAGCTTGAGCCATGGGATCTGGTTGTGCCCACCTATAGCCTACATGAGGCCATGAGGTAAATGTCTCTCGTCTGTTGGCTTCACTATACATCAGTGATCTAAAAGTAAACATACTTTATGTAATTGAAGTTAAGAATCAAGCTATAAAAAAATTTTACTGAATTATCAACAGAAACTTGGAATGATTTAATGATCAAGCTTAACCTTTTGTTTTTAATTAAAAATAATCACTTTTAGGAAATGTCTTTAAACAGAGTAGGGGAAAAGTGACAACAGGTTGACAAATAATTACAAGGGTAGATTAAATTTACCAATAATGAATAATTACCATCCAGGAAACAGAAAATCTGGAAATGAAGGAATGGAGAGCAATATGCTTTCAATCACGTCAAGTTATCCAAAATTGAATAAATCTACAACCTAACAGTGGATTTTTTTCCTCAACTACACTAAGCATTCTCAAGTAGTGTTTTACACTTTGCTTTATTTTTTGTTGTGTTTTTTTCAAGTAGTGAACAGTTTTCTGTTTTTTCTCCAGAGAAATTCTTCTCCAGGATAGTTATACTCTCTACGGATTTATGAAATAATGAAATTTAACTGCTGTGTATGGTGGTGCACACCTTTAATCCCAGCACTCAGGAAGCTGAGGCAAAAGGATTATGAGTATGAGGTCAGCCTAGGCTATACAGTGAGACTCTTATCTCAAGAAAAAAAAATGAGATAGGTATCACCATGGCACATGTTTCTAATCCCAGCTACTCGGGAGGCTCAGACAGAAGGATCCCAAGTTTCAAGCCAGAGGCAGCCAGCAAACCTTAGTGAGAACCTGTCTCAAAATTTTGAAAGGTTGGAGGAATGAGGGTGCAGCTCAGTGGTACAGCACTTGTCTAGCATGTGCGAGACTCTGGGCTCAATCCAATGGTACACTGGGAAAATAAGAGAGAAATCTTCACTTGTTTTCATAGTAAAACATATCTGCTCACTCTGAGTCAAATAATAACTGTAAGTACCAGAGTAATTTTTTAGAGCATGATAGCAAATTTGAGCAGTCTTAAAAGGTTCAGGTAAGAAAGGACTGAGAGCAAAGTCACCAAATTTTGTGTTACTCCTAACACAAAACTGCAACTAATAACAGGAAAGGATAAAACAAAGTAGTAAAGGTCATGAAAGAGAGACCAGAAAAATGTTTTTCTTAAATCCTTCCCTTAAACTTATTAGTGGGGCTGGGGTTTAGCGCAGCTGGTAGAGTGTCACGCTGCACTCTCTTGAGGACCTGGGTTATATCCCCAGCATCGCAAAAAATGGGAGAAGGACAAGACAATCCACTCCAGAAGCAATCCCAAAGCAATCAGCCATTGAAAACCCTATAAGGGTCGCTACGTGTCAGACTCCACTCGACAGCACCTAACAACAACAGCAACAACAACAACAAACTAATTAGTACCTGATTTTCTATAATATCGCTAGGACACTTATTAGGTTTACTCAGTGGTATTCTGACTTTTAAAAAGCATGGGAGCCGGGTGCAGTGGTGCACACCTGTAATCCCAGCGGCTTGGGAAGCGGAGGCAGGAGGATTCCAAGTTCAAGACCAGACACAGTCTGTGTAACTTAGCAAAACCCTGTCTCAAAAACTGAAAAAATGGGCTGGGGGTGCTGCTCAGTGGTCCAACACTTGCAAAGCATGCAAGCCCAAGGCCCTGGATTCAACATCCAGTACCACCAAAAAAAAAAAAAAGGCAAGGGGAGACTTGATGGTGGAACACTTGCCTAGCACGACCAAGGCCCTGGGTTGGATGACCAACACTGCCCCTCCACCCTCCCCGCCCCGCAAAAAATGACAGTTTTTGGATTAGAAAAGCATTTATTTCATTTACAGGTTATATTTGTCTTCAGGATCAGTATAAGAAAAAAAAAAAGTCTTATTTAGCTACATTAACACCAGACCCCTAACTCAAACCTTCAATAGACCCAAGTTCATGAGAGCCTTCACAAGGCTATCTAATGAACACATTTCCTAAAATACAACATTTACCACAGTGTGCACTAGTTTCTTTAGAAACAAACACTGTAACTATCTCCAAAGAAAATAGTTCTGCAGGACTGTTTTGTGATCTCAAGATAGGCAGTCCACTCAGACAAGAAACACTTGTTCTAATCACATGGTTTTCTTTTCTTATTCTCTTTCCAAACATGTGCCAAAGAATATTTTAATGATAACCACATCACTTCATACTTGATATTCAGATTAAAAATTAAACTCTGTATTCTGTCCAATAGATAACATTATTATACTAGAATATAAAAATTCTTTCCAACTACTAATACAGTTAATAAAAGTTATTTATGTAATAAAATCACATAGCTAACACAATTAGGCCAACTGATGAAGCAAGGTCTGCCAAAAGATAAACTCTAAATACTGTAAATATAAGAGCCACACTAAAATAACAGAAGTTAAAAACAAACTCATTCAGCAGTGCACTTGCCACCACCATCAGCATATACTATTTATAAATGTACTTCAGAAAAATGCACAGGATGTTACAATTCACGCCCAATGAAATGTGAAAATGTAAAATGCTACATGAGAAAGCAATGTGTACATCTAATCAAACCATTTTAGATCTTATACTTCAGCAAACCATTTCTAAACTTTTGTACTTTTAATGTTTAGTAAGAATCTTATTAATATCTGTCATGATTTATGTCCCCCAAAAGGGGACATGTGTTTAGATGTTTGGTTCCCTGTCGGTGGTGCTGTCCTGAGAGGCTATGGAACTATTGCAGGTAGGATCTATCTCTGAGGAAGTAGGTCAATAGAGATGGACCATTTGGAACTTTTATGAGGACCCCTAACCAGTAGTTCTCATGCTCCTGATCTGCCATGATGTGAGGTTCTGTGCCACAGACCCTGTTCCCTGCTCTGCTGCCATGCCTTCATGCCTATATTAACTGAAATCCTCTGACATGTGAGCTCCAATAAATCTATCCTCCCATAACTTCGTCAAGTATTTTGCCACAATGACACACAAACTAACAATGTCATTTCAAAAGGCACATCATTTATGATTTTATACAAATGCATTACTAGCATTATTTTTACAGAAAATAGGCACTCAATAAATCTCCTGAAGAACAGGAAGGCTAACCGGGTGCGGGGGCGCACACCTGTAATCCCAGCGGCTTGGGAGGCGGAGGCAGGAGGATCGCAAGTTTGAGACCAGAGGCAGTCTGCATAACTTAGTGAGCCCCTGTCTCAAAAAAAGTTAAAAAATGGGCTAGGGTGCAGCTCAGTGGTCCAGCATTTGCAAAGCATGCAAGTGCGAGGCCCTGGGTTCAATCCCCAGGACCGCAAAAAAAAAAAAAAAAAAGAAAGAAAGAACATGAAGACTGCAGTATGATTTTTGTAATAGTGTAAATCCAGGCCAGACAACATAACCATCTTAATTTAAAATTATCAAGTGACTTTTAAACTCTTTCTTTAGTTTTTAATTAAAAAAAACAATAGCTAGCCACTTTCTTGTAATTGAACAGTTTCTAAATTTATCAGAATATATCAGAATATCTCAGAATATATCAGAATATATATCAGAATATATCTAATATATTCTGATATATCAGAATATATCAGAATATATCAGAATACCTCAAAGGTCACAAAATTTCATCAATGGAAAAATTCTTATACATTAAATAGTTGTTGTTGTTGTTGTTGTTAGGTGCCGTCGAGTCGGTATCCGACTCATACATAGCGACCCTCATAGGGTTTTCAATGGCTGACTGTTTCGGGATTGCCTTGGGAGTGGATTGCCAGGCCCTTCTCCCATTTTTGCGGTGCTGGGAATTGAACTCGGGACCTCAGAGACTGCAGCGCAGCGCTCTACCCACTGAGCCAAATCCCAGCCCCATTAAATAGTTATAATAATTTTAAGTTTCCTTAAGTATTTATTAAGCAAGTACTAAACTGGAATTTTCAAAATACAGTGTTATGATCCCTCTAAATACCTTTAGGGTAACAAAAAGATATTGTTTAACAATAGAAATTCAATTAGTAATTCATTTTGATGCAATATTTTGATATAAATGAAAAACTAGTTTTTGGAACATTTTGAAATTTTTTAATCACCATCAGATTTCATAGTAATTTTTGGTTAATCTTAAGAATTAAGAATTCAATCTTACTGTCCACTCTCTTTATAAGCGAGTTTCATACCTGTCCACAGAACGGCCTGGCCCCACTCCAAGTTCTGGACGTGCACTAGGTAAGAGGTAAGACAATCTGTCCATCACTGAGGACGCCACAGGTAAGGCAGCAACATTTTGGTTTATTTTCTTGAGTTCATTTACAATGGCACTGGCAATGGACTTCAACACATGATGAGGAAGATGAAATGTAACTGTGGCCCACTGAAAGAAAACAGGAGTATAAGCAAGCAAAGGAAAATGTACTCAATAGTTTTAACCAAAATTGTAATTTAACATCATCAAATAAGTGTTTTATCAGCCTCAAGTCACTTTATTCTGTCAGTTTATCATTTACAGCAGGAATTTGTCATCACACAAAATGAAACCTCCTCTCGGAAAAAGGCAAGATATGTCCATCAAGGGATGAATGAATAAAGAAAATATAGTATTAAATATACACAATGTAACACTACACAGCATTAAAAACAAGGAAGTTCCATCATTTTCAACAACATGAGTAAACCTAGACGGCATTATGCTAAATGCAATCAGCCAGGCACAAAAAGACAAATACGACATTATCTCACTCATATATATAATCTGCACAGTTTAACTCACAGATGCACAGAGTAGAATGATGGTTACCAGATCTGACATTGGGAATGTGGGGATGTTGGTCAAAAGGTACAAAGTTTCAAGAAGAATAAGATTTGTGATCTATTTCACAGTACAGTGACCACAGATAATAATTATGCATTGTATATTTTAAAATTACCAAAACTGTACATTTTAAACATTCTTTCTACACTGAAGTAAGTTGTAAGGTGATGGGGTATGTTGATTAGTTTAAATTAATCTTTCTATAACATTACTTCTTGTTAGGTGCCACTGAGTCGGAACTGACTCATAGTGAACCTCATAGTGTTTTCAATGGCTGATTGTTTCCAGATTGTTTCAGGAGTGGATTGTCACATTCTTCTCCCGCTTTTGTGGTGCTGGGAATCGAACCTGAGTCCTAAGAGAGTGCGGAGCAGCAGTCTACCAACTGAGCTAA
Source organism: Pedetes capensis (assembly GCA_007922755.1). NCBI lineage: Eukaryota > Metazoa > Chordata > Mammalia > Rodentia > Pedetidae > Pedetes > Pedetes capensis. The sequence continues at coordinate 42,866 of VMDO01015668.1, forward strand.
ACCCTAGCCCTCCACAATGTACTGTGATTGTGGAGTCGGTGTACCACTCATTGCGATCCTACAGACAACAGGCAAAACACTATCAGTAGTGCTTCTCTGCTATTCATAGGGTTTTCAATGTCTGATTATTTCTTGGGAGTGGGTTGCCGGATCCTTCTCCCAAGCCTTTAGCACCTGGTGTTCCCAGGCAGTCTCCCATCCAATTACCAACCAGGCCAGACCCTGCTTAGCTTCTGAGATCTGACAGGATTGGACACTACAGTGGTAGGGCCGCAGGCCCGTAATGTATACATACATGAAAATACATATTGTACTCTATAAATATATGCAAATATTTTTAACTTAAAATTTCTTTTTTTTTTTGGAAGGACTAGGGATTAAATCCAGGGCCTTCTACCACTGAGCTATACCCTCAGCCTCCTTTTTATTTTTCACCTTGAGACAAAGTCTTGCTAAGTTACACAGGCTGCCTCTTGCCTCAAATTTGCAATCCTCCTGCCTCTACCTACTGCATCATTGGGATTACAGGCATGTGGTTTTTTTAATTTTTAAATGAAACCTCACCTAACTATTCTGAAAAAGACAGCTTAGAACTAGATGCGAACAATCTCCAGATATATCTTACAGCATTTAAAAATAACTAAAAGCATCTGTCATATTTCATTTTCATCGTGCATAAATAGAATGTTAAGCACAATTACTTAATATTCAATAATGACTAAAGAAGTTACACTGCTGAAAAAAAGGAAGAGAATTTAGATTGCAAAAATGCTAAGTGTTATTCTCCCAGAGAAATAAAATAATTTCATTTCTAAAATTTCTATAAAGTAATTTCATTTTGATATCCTGTCCTCAGATCATATTTGAATTGTTTCTACTCTGTCTAGCAATCTAGGCAACCTAGCGTATTGTTGTTGTTATTAGATGCCGTCAAGTTAAATCCAACTTATAGCAACCCTCATAGGGTTTTCAATGGCTGATTCTTTCGGGATTACCTTGGGAGTGGGTTGTCATGTCCTTCTCCCATTTTGTGGTGCTGGGAATTGAACTCAGGACCTCAGAGACTGCAGAGCAGTGCTCTACCAACTGAGCTAAATCCCAGCCCCCTAGCGTATTACTATTTACCTATATAACTGGAAACACTTGTGACAAAAATATGACCTGAGTTACAAAATAAAAATAAAAATCTCTCACCTATGGCACCTGCCAATATTCCCAACTACTCAGGAGGCTGAGGCAAGAGGATCACAAGTTTCAAGGCCAGCCTAGGCATTTTAGGGAGACCTTGTCTTAGCAATTTAGAGAGAGAGAGGGAGAGAGAGAGAGAGAGAGAGAGAGAGAGAGAGAAAGTGAAAGTACTAGTGATGTAGCTCAGTGGTAGAGCACTTGCCTAGCATACGCAAGGCCTAGGTTCCATCCCCAATTCTGCAAAAGGAAAGAGAAAAAAAGAAAACCTCTCATCTACTTCCTATACCTAAACCTATTCATAGATGTGAAACCTCTCCATTAAAAGGAAAGCTGATTCCCCTTGGAAAACAGTCTCAGAATAATACCCCAACTATACACTGGAAATCATACGCCAAGCTTTCCCTCAAAGGGATTTGTAAGCATTTAGTACACGTGACTGCGCAAGGGAAAAGCTCTTTCAGGAACTACCATGAAAAATGGCATTGAACTGACCTAAAACATCAATTTGGTTACCAACTTGAAGACTTAGCCTTGCATGGTGATGCATGCATAAAGGCATCCCCGCACTAGGGAGGCTGAAGCAAGAGGATTGACATGCATTCATGGCAAGCCAGGGCTATATAGTAAGACTGTTCTTTTATTTTTTGTCTAAAAAAAAAAGTGTGAGGACTTATAACAGTCATGTAACAGTCAACTTTAAGCACAAAGCTGTCCCAGAGAGCTGTAGGTCCACAGATCCATACTATAGTTATTTCACTAGTTCCTAAAAGCATAACTGGAAGACAAGATAGAATAGGCAACTGGAAAAATCCTCATATTAACTCCTTGCTCCTGTCTGACAACCATTAAGGTAGAAGCCTCTGGGACAGTCCTCCTTCTAAAAGATATTTAACTGAAGCAATACCACATTCTTCAGGAAATTTCTGAGATTAATGCCACCAAAAGAGACTTGAAAGTTAATAGGAGTAATCAAATGATTGCATCTCCAATTAACTGGCCTATCTGGCCTATGGGCTGGGATTTGGCTCAGTGGGTAGAGCGCTGCACTGCAGTCTCTGAGGTCCCGAGTTCAATTCCCAGCACCGCAAAAATGGGAGAAGGACCTGGCAATCCACTCCCAAGGCAATCCCGAAATCGTCAGCCATTGAAAACCCTGTGAGGGTCGCTATGAGTCGGATACCGACTCGACAGCACCTAACAACAACAACAAATCTGGCCTATATACAATGTAAACAAATCTTGAAGAATGACTAAAGATTGTCAATTATCAGGTGGTAAGTTCAACTGCAGATGCAGCCACAGATGAGGCATTTACTGAAGTAAATCAGCAAATTCCCTGCTATCTGTAGGCAGTTAGTTCTCTCAGATATTTTTCTAAACCAAACCCAAAAAGTCTGCTCTGACCTGGCAGGAACAACAACATTTCTTCACATTCTTAACACTAGGACACTATCTCATGTTCCTGATCATCCTAATATCCCACAGATCACTTAAGATGCTAATATCAACCTAGTAGAGATAAAAAGTAGCTAAGAACTTAATGTCTAACTATTACAACTATGCTTGAAAAAAACTTGTATGCAAAAGCTACTTTTAGAAAAATGACTTTTTTTCTACCTCTCATTTGTCAATATGAAGGTTTCTATATTACATTTACAACTTAGAAAAAGTTTTAAAAGAAAAATGCAATAAATTAATGAGTTATATCCAAGGATTTCATTCAAAGAATGCTCTTGTCTCATACACTTCCCAGACATGCCAAAAAATCAATTTCTAAAGAAAGCACAAAGAGGGGCATGTCTGCAAATGCCTATAATCCTGGCCCTGGAGGATCAAGAGTTTGAGGCCAGCCTAAGATGCATAGTGCGATCTTGTCTCAAAAAACAAAAGGCAGGGGGAAAAAAAAACAGAGAGAGCACAAAATGGTTCCATTTCCAAAGATATGTTCCATTCTCATTTAAGTTCATAATTTAACAAGGAAGCCTCTACCTTCTTGAGTAGCAGGCACTAAAGAAGATTCAGAGGACCTATGAATACAATAAAGCAAAACGGATCATGCAAGCTAAAGTTAAATTCTAACAAAAAATAGTTTTGTCTGAAAAAACAAAAAATATATTTGGGCTGACAATTTAGCTGGGTGGTATAGTGCTTACTTAGCCTACGTGGGGCTTTGCGGTCAATCTCCTGCAACACATAAACGCGCGCGGGTGCGCATGCTCTACAAGGAGTTAACTTTGAGATGTCTTATGGGCACATTTTGTTTCTTAAAAGACAAAAAAATCCAGAGGGGGAGGGAAAAGCAAAAGGATAGAGATAATTTTTTCTTTCTTACCTTAGCAACTTTGTGGTTTGCTGCAGTCTCATGAGATGTATTTTTTAAACCATCTTTGAGCTGTGTGATGAACACATCATAACCTTCTGTACTAGAAACATCTACCTTTTCTAAACATGCTGTTAAAAGCTGCTGCGCCTAAATAAAAAAGATGATCACAGAAAAGTAAACACAAAGTTAAATACAGATTCTCATTCAGATATTTAAATCTGTGATTATTATGACAGGTATTATTACTAACCTACTTTTACGGGGTTTTATTGTTGTTGTTTTTCAGTTGTGGTGGTCCTTAGGAGTTGAACCAAGACCGAGAGCCTCACACATACTTTACAAGTGCTCTACCACTGGGTTGCACTCCCAATCCATTCTTTTAGTTTTAGTCAGTTTGATATTATCTTTCACTATAGGATATATTATGTATCCTTTATTAAAATGATCTAACCCAGGTGTGGTGGCAAATGCCTATAATCCCAGCTCCTTGAAGCATAAGGCAGGAAAATCATGAGTTTGAGACAAGCCAGAGCTACACAGCAAAATGCTGTCTCAAAAATAAAAAAAAAATAAATAAAAAGCCAGGCGTGGTGGCGCATGCCTGTAATCCCAGCGCTTGGGAGGTGGAGGCAGGAGTATCACAAGTTCGAGACCAGAGGCTGTCTGCGTAATTTAGCAAGACCGTGTCTCAGAAAAGTAAAAAAATGGGCTGGGGGTGCAGCTCAGTGGTCCAGCACTTGCAGAGCATGCAAGAGGGAGGCTCTGGGTTCAACCCCCAGTACCGCAAAATAAATAAATAAATAAATATCAAGGGAAAAAAACAGATAGTTTATACCCCTTAAATTAGGAAAAAAGCTTAATACCAGCAGAACTACTTACTCTAAGATTTTAAGACATGCCTCCAGACCCAGATAATTTGGAACTCAAATTTTTGACATGCTTTCAAAATTATCATATTAGATTATTTTTTATGTGACACTGTAAAATATAAGAGAATTATTCTGAAGCCGGGTGCAGTGGCACACGCCTGTAATCCCAGCAGCTAGGGAGGCGGAGGCAGGAGGATCGAAAGTTCGAGACCAGAGGCAATCTGCGTAATTTAGCGAGACCCTGTCTCAAAAAAAAAAAAAAAAAAGTAAAAGATGGGCTGGGGGTGCAGCTCAGTGGTCCAGCACTTGCGGAGCATGCAAGCGCGAGACCCTGGGTACAACCCTTAGTACCACAAAAAAAAAAAAAAAAAGAGAGAGAATTATTCTGTTTTGCTCCGTGCTGGGGATCAAAGCCAAGGCCTCTTTCATGCTAGGCAAGAACTCCAACACTGAGCTATCTCACCAACCCTAAGTGAGTATATTTTGTATTAAAAAAAGAAAAAAAAAATCCCAAAGGGAAAAATGCAAATAAAAACGTTTAAATACACTCCATTTACAATTTACACATTGACCTTTCCATGTTCTAAAAACAGGAATAAACTATACTGATTTTATCAACTGATTATATCAATAAACCAAATGCAAAATAATGAATAATCAATAATTAGCATGGAGACAAATAATTTCTGGCTTTATTAGGGAACAAAGAATTATTTTTTAACAACAAAAACATCCAATTACTTTCCAAAATTCTTTCAAATTACATTATATGAACATCAATCCACACAAAAAAGAATTTAAGTTGGGATAGACTTTAAAACAATCAATGAAAATTTAGCAGTATAAAAAGTAACTATGGTTGAAGTTCAATATCTATGGCTGGGGTTATTATAAGACCTGACAAGCCAGGTGCTATGGCGCACACCTGTAATCCCAATGACTTGGGAGGCTGAGGCAGAATTGCCATTTCTGAGGCCAGATGCAGCCTGTGCAACTTAGCAAAACCTTGGCTCAAAATAAAAAAAATGTAAAGGCTGCAGGGGGTGCAGTTCTGTGGAGGAGCACCCTGGGTTCAATCTCCCAGTACCATAAAAAAAAAAATTAAAAAACAAGAGTGAGAGAGTAAGAGATCTGACGGACACCAAATATTACTGGCTGTTCACTAATATATATTCTACCCTTTTTTAATATTTAAAAACAAACATAAAAACACCACCGGGCACAGTGGCACAAGCCTGTAATCCCAGCCACTTGGAAAGCTGAGGCAAGAGGATCATGAGTTCCAGGCCAGAGGTAGCCTGCACAACTTAGCAAGACCCTGTCTCAAAATTTAAAAAATGGGTTGGGGGTACAGCCCAGTGGCAGAGCACCTGCAAAGTATGTGTGAGGCCCTGGGTTCAACTCCCAAGTCCAGGGTGGGGATTAAAAAAAAAAAAAAACGCCCAATTACTGCTTTTCTTGTCTCCCTCTCAGCTTGGAATGGCCATGGTAACAATTCTGTCCAATGGAACAAACACAAAACAGGGTATGGGGGGGAGGCACATAAAAGACAGAAAGAAAACAAAAACAAATGAGAGGAAGGAGAGAGAGACAGTGGAAAGAGAAAAATGCCCATATGCTCCTCTGTCCTTTTGTCCTCCCTTTCCCTTATGACTCAGAGATGAGGAGACCTTGAACAGCTCTCTAAAATTCACTCACTAACAAGTGCTGAGATAAGCAAACCTGGCCCTACACTTAGCCCTGGACTGTTACTAGACAGAAACTATCTTGTTTATTAAGCCACTGTACTTTTAGGGTCTCTGTTATAGCTGTTTAACCTGTACTAAAGCACAATTCACATATAAAATACCATTTCAACAAGCACCAATTAAGTACGCAAAGGAAAAACAAATATTTAAAGGTGTGACTAAAAAGTCAATTCTTTGTTTTTATAGGGGTAACTATGTAACATTCCTAAAGAACAAATTAATTTCATTTAAGATCTAATAGATCAGAGATTACATTAAGAAGAGGACATTGATATTTATTTCAACTTACCTCTGTAACGGGCAGTTCAAGCTGAACGACATCATCCTGCTTCGAAACTGGAGTTTGCAGAGCAGTGTCTAACAACAAGATTCCATTAAGGTCCTTCCTACACCCTACTGCATAATCATCCACAAATATAACTTTATCCACAGCAGAAATATACTGACATTTCACTTGTCCACCTGGTTTAGCTGTTAAAAAGAATAAAAATTCAACACTTAAGATTTTAAGAACAATAGTTCATTAAAAATATATATTCCCATAGCAACTAAATATAATGTATAATCCTGGGCTGGACCCTGCACGGGGGAAAAAACTGCTCTAAAGGACCTAACTGTAACAACTGATTAAACTGCAATATGGACTATAAAGTGTCAACTGGAAATTGTCAAACTTTGACAAATACATTACTGTTATAAAAGAGACTATCACTGCTCTTAGAAATAAACATAGAAATAGTATGGGATAAAAAGGCATGACATACACAATCTACACTGAAAGAAAACAAAATTTTATGTATGTCTAAATGGAGAAATGATAAGTAAATGTGATAAAATACCGTATTTAAAACTAGTAGAACTAGGTATAGAAAAGTTTATACCATATTATTCTTGCAGTTTTCCTCTAAGTCAAAATTTCAAAAATAATTGTTCAGAACAAAAATTTAATTAACTATTTTCTGTCATTTTTTACAAAACTTAACACAAAGCCAGCATGGAATGTTATTAGAAAATTACCCCAAAGGTTCTTGAGGGCTTTATACTTATAATAAAATCACAGAAAATATTTTCATAGCCAGACAGTGGCACATGGCTGTAATCCCAGCGACTCAGGAGGCAGAGGCAGAAGGGATCATAAGTTCAAGGGCAGAGGCAGCCTGTGCAACTTAAGTGAGACCCTGTATACACATTTACATCCTGCTATTACAATTAGTGAAGACTTCAGTTCAACTATCACTGAGAAGACACAGTCACCTATAAATGAAGATCAATGTTCTCAGAAGTTCTTGGATGAGTCAAGATCAGAAAGGTGCTCTCATGGAGAACCACTGAATGTACTAAGAAGAAAATTTGCCAGAATGAGAATTTCAAGAAGTCTTATAAAAAGGTGGAACAAGGTGACA
>VMDO01015669.1:0-44083 GCA_007922755.1 Pedetes capensis
AGCCTTTCTGCCAGCTTTCTAGTGTATGCATAGGGAAAGGAGCTGTGCATTTTATTTTAAAGGCAAATTTCCTGTTTTTATCCCTGTTTTCACTATGATGTCATCCTCTTGGGCATGGTGCCTTTGACTTTAGTGTCCATGATATAATTTCCCTTGCCTGCATCACTTGGAGCAAGGTCTAAGTTATACAAAATTTGAAACAATCATTTTTCTTCAGACACACCCCTCAGTCCCACTTCTAAGTCAACTCTTTGTGCCTCTAATTCCCTAGCCCTTCTAAGCTGTGATGTATAAGGTTGGTTTACTTCTGTTTGGTCACAGCCTCAAAAAGAAGTTAAGTTTTCACTCTTTTCTGCTTTACCAGTCATGCCTTAGTTTTCCATCATAAAAAAAATTTCTTCTCATTTATTGCCATGTCCATTTTTAGTGTCATTGTCCTTGTGGGTTATTATCATTTTAGTTGATAATTTGGAGATTAATGAAAGGTGTAAGCACATGCAATCTGGAACTTTAACCCCACATTTAAAGTTTTAAATACTTTTTTATAGATCATCTGGTTTGATTCTCACCACAGTCTGGATTGCTTCACAGATGGAATGAGTATCAGCTCTATTTGATAAGTTGTGGAAGCAGCTTCTCAAGTTGGGTTTGGTAGATTTTAGGTGCAATATCAGGACCATAATTTAGTTTCATCTTCATTTCTTTTTATATTTCTTTATATATGTATCATAAAGTTTAGGTTAGACAACATGGGGATATTATTGGAAATTTAGAATTAAATAAATACAGGAAATGGAGAAATAAAAGGCGAGAAGAAAAGTTCTCAAAACTCAAAAGATAAATTTATCTCATTTATTTTTTATATTTAATTCTTGCTCATTTAAATAAGGCAAAAAATTCTGCACTTTTAAACATAGTTTTGACTGTTTCACAATCTCCTATATTTTTCAGGCAAGACTTAACTGATGAGTTTAGAATGAACTGCAACTCCCCCCCATAATGAAGAAGCCTCAGATTACTAAAACAAAGGGCTATTCTTATCTTAAGGGCTAGAGCTCATATAAAGATTGTCAGAACACCTCATCCTTCTAAAACACAACTTTAAAAATGTACCTTCTGCAATTTGAGATATGTTCATCACCAATAAGATTAGTCTCGCTAGCTGACCTGGACTGTCCTATTGGTTAATCATCCCTCAACCTTGTCCCATATTACCTGAAACATCAGCAGCAACTGAGAAGACATTACTTGGAAAGAAATTTATTCCATCAGATAGCGAAATTAGATTTTGAACCATATTTTCTGAGGATGCTACTAGTTTTCTTTTTATTCTGCTCCTTGTTTGTTTTTTTATTTATTTGTTTTTCATTTTACCTTGCTATTATTTTCCATAGTATTTTTTTCCATTATAATTTTTAGGAGAGAAAATATGCTTGTAAAAATGTTGTTGTTGTTGTTGTTGTTGTTGTTGTTAGGTGATGGCGAGTCCAACTCATACAGACACTCATTGGGTTTAAAATGGCTAAATTCTTCAGCAGTGGATTGCCATGTCCTTCTCCCATTTTTTGCAGTACTGCGGACCAAATCTGGGTCCTCACTATAACAACTGAGCTAACCTGGAAATGTCTCTCAGTTTGCCCTACTGCAGGAGTTTGTGTATTACTATGATTCTGAAAGCTAAGCCACTGGTATTATAGATACCAGCAGGGTCACCCATGGTAGACATGTTTCAGCTGGGCTTCCAGACTAAGACAGACTAGGGAGAAGGACATGGCTAACCCACTCCCAAAACAATTAGCCATTAAAAACTCTCTGTGCTAGAAAAATACTGTTAGATGTAGTGCCAGAAAAGGAGCCCCTCAGGCTGGAGGGCATTCAAGAAACAAAAGGGTAAGAGTTGCTTCCTGAGCTGGGCATGGTGGGGCACGCCTGTAATCCCATTGGCTTGGGAGGCAGAGGCAGGAGGATTGCAAGTTCGAGACCAGAAGCAGTCTGTGTAACTTAGTGAGACCCTGTTTCAAAAAAGTAAAAAAATAAATGGGCTAGCGGTGCAGCTCAGTGGTCCAGCACTTGCAAAGCATGCAAGCATGAGGCCCAGGACTGAAAAAAAAAAAATTGCCTCCTGAAGGTGGAGTCAACCTTAATGATAGGAATGGAGTAGATCCCCAGGGACCTCCATTTGCTGATGTGGCATGACTCAAGATGAGAAGGAACAAATGTAAACATCCATTAGTAATTGGAATGTGGAATGTACATAGCATGCATGTAGGAAAATTAGAAATCATCAAAAGGGAAATGGAATGCATAAACATGGACATTCTAGGCATCAATGAGCTAAAGGCATTGGCATGGGCCATTTTGAATCAGATAATTGTATGGTCTACTGTGCTGGGAACAACAAAGAGAAATTGAGTTGCATGCATCATCAAAAAACACATCTCAAGAGTTGTCCTGAAGTAAAATGCTGTCAGTGGTAGATAATATCCATACACTTACAAAGAAGGCCAGTTCCTATGACTGTTATTCAAAGTTTTACACCTGCCACTAAGGACACAAATGAAGAAAGGGAAGACTTATCAGCTTCTGCAGTCTGACATAGATTGAACATGCAATCAGGATACACTGTTAATTACTGGTGACTGCAAAGCAAAAGTTGAAAACAAAGAAGGCTCAGTAGTTGGAAAATATGGTCTTAGTAACAGAAAGGATGATGGAGATTGCATGATAAAATTTTGTCAGACCAACATTTTCATTGCAAATACATCTTTTCACCAACATAAATGGTGACTATACACATGTAATTCACCAGACAGAACATACAGGAATCAAATTTACATTTCAGGAAAAAAATGATGAAAAGCTTAATATCAAGAATCAGAACAAGACCAGATGCTGAGTATGTATCAGCCCATCAACTGCTCATAGACAGGTTCAAAATGAAACTGAAGAAAATTAGAACAAGTATACCAGAGCCAAGGTATGACCTTGAGTATATCCCACCTGAGTTCAGAGACCACCTCAGAAACAGATTTGAGGCATTAGATACTAATGATTAAAGACCTGACAAATTGTGGCATGACATCAAAGACATTATTCACGAGGAAAGCAAAAAATTATTGAAAAAACAGGAAAAACACAACAGATCAAATTGTATGTCAACTGAGACTCTGAAACTTTCCCATGAAGGTTGAGCAGCTAAAGTAATAGGAAGACATGACAAAATTAAAGAACTAAGCAGAAGATTTCAAAGGGCAGCTCAAGAAGAAAAATAAATTATTATAATGATGTGTGCAAAAATCTGGATATAGAAAACCAAAAGGGAAGAAAGTACTCTGTTTTTCTCAAGCTTAAAGAATTGAAAGAATATCTCAAGCCTCAAGTGGTAATAGTGGAGTATTCTAAAGGGAAAAATCAAATAACACAGGCAACATCAAGAGAAGAGAGAAGGAAAACACAGAGTCATTATACCAAAAATAATTTGTGGATGAACAACCATTTCAAGACATGCATATGATCAGGAACTAATGGTGCTGAAGGATAAAGAGGAAGCTGCCATGAAGACATTGGTGAAACAGAGGGCCTTGGGAATTAATGGAATACCCATTGAGATGTTTCAACAAACAGATGCAGTACTGGAGTTGTTTATGCCAAAGATTTGGAAAACAGCAACCCAACCAACTGGAAGTGATCCATATATGTGCCTATTCCCATGAAAGGGGATCAAATGTGAAAATTATTGAACAATATCATTAATATCACAAGCAAGTAAAATTTTGCTAGAAACCATTAAAAAGCAACTGCAGCAGTATAAAGACAGGGAACTGCCAGAAAATCAAGCCAGATTCACAAGAGGGTGTGGAACCAGGGACATGATTACTGATGTTAGATGGATATTAGCTGAAAACAGAGAATATCAGAAAGATGTCTGTGTCTTCTCAATTATGCAAATGCATTTGACTGTGTGGATCATAAGAAATTATGGATAACATTGTGAAGAATGGTAATTACAGGACACTTAATTTGGTCATAAGGAATCTGTACTTGGATCAGGAGGCAGTCATTCAAAGACAGCAAGGAAACACTGCCTGGTTTAAAGTGAAGAAAGGTATGCATCAGGTCTGTATCCTTTCACCATACCTTTTCAGTTTTTATGGTGAGCAAATAATTCGAGATGCAAGACTTTATGAAGAAAGTGGTATCAGAATTGGAGGAAGACTCATTAATAATCTACATTATGCAGATGACAAAACTCTGCTTGCTGAATCTGAACAGGACTTGAAACATTTACTAATTACTGAAATTGAAAATTTGAAACATTTACAAAGAACACATCCTTCAGTATGGACTGCACCTCAACATCAAGAAAACAAAAATCCATACAACTGGATCAGTACACAACTTCATGATAAACAAAGAAAAGACTGATGTTGTCCAAGATTTTGGTTACTGGTTTCCATAATCAATACCCACAGAAATATCAGTGAAGAAATCAAAAGATGTTTGCACAGGGGAAATCTGTTGCAAAAGACCTCTTTAAAGTATTGAAAAGTAAAGATAATCACATTGAAGATGAAGATGTGCCTGACTCATGCCACAATATTTTCAGTTACATCTTATGGTTGGGAAAGCTGGACATTGAATAAGGGAGACAGGAGAGGAGTTGATACTTTTGAATTATGGTGCCAGAGATGAATATTGAATATACCATGGACTGCTGAAAGAACCAACAGATCTGTCCTAGAAGATGTCCAACCAAAATGCTCCTTGAAAGCAAGGATAACTAGACTGTGTCATATATTTTGGACATGTTATGGGGAGGGACCAGTCCCTGGAGAAGGACAACATGTTTGGGAGAGTGGCAGATCAGCAAAAAAAAAAAAAAAAAAAAAAAGGAAAACCCTTAACTAGATGGATTGATGCAGTGACTGCAGCAATGGGCTTAAACATTAAAAAGGTGATATGCCTTGCACAGAGTTGGTGTATGTTTTGTTTTGTTGTACATTGGGTCTCTATGACTCAGATGTGATTCAATGGCACCTAACACAACAACATATATATGTATACATATATATGTATATTACACACATATATGTGTATGTATGTGGTATATGTGTGTATGTATATCTATGTGTATGTGTATACATATACTGAAAAGAGCAATTTTCTACCTTTTTGTTACATAGTTGTTAGGTGCTGTCATAGCAACACTATGTCTGCTATTCATAGGGTTTTCAATGGCGGATTGATTTTTGGGAGTGAATTGCTAGATCCTTCACCCATTTTGTTACATAGAGGTAGCTAAAAATAAAGATCATTTAGATTCAGTTTCTATAAGAATTCCATAATGTCTTTATAAATATTAGCCAAATATTCCACACTGAAGTATACTCTATGACCATTTTGGAGATGCCTACATTCCCTTCAGGCAGGGAGTTTGTCTCAGTAACAGCAAGGATCTGCAGTATTTTAGAGTCTTTGAAACCCAGGGACAAACAGGATCTTTCTAGATTTGGCTTTTATACTTCAAAGTATCTATCCTATAATTGCTATATAAATTTTTCAGATTTAACTTACCTCACCAAAAAAATCCTCTAAACAGATTAAAGAAATAGACTATAAGACACAAAACTGAGTTAAATATCTATTTTATAAAAATTCATTTGAACTCCACACTTAAATCTGCTGCTCTTTTTCTTTGATGACATTTCTCTCAAAGCATATCTGTTGCTTTTAGAGGCAGTGAAATTAAAGTATTTGAAAGGAAATATTTCTATTTTAAAATCCTATTTAAAAGACAAAGGCAACTTATAAAAAACTGCACAATAAAAATTAATTTTACTTACGAACTCAAAATAATATTTTGTTTTAAACATAACTTTATTTTTTTCCAAATCTGAGACACTGAAATATAAATAATTGTCTACAGTTGATAGATGCAAAAATTTGCCCGCTCTTACAGTCATGAGCTAGTCTTCCTCAATCAGATTCACTTATCAGGCATTAAAAAATAAGTGGAAAGTAAACCCTGTGGCTGGATCCAATGTATTGCAGGTTTGCATTTTCACATGACATCTTCCAGTAAATCATAAAGCCAACAATAGCACTGAAATTTCAGAGTGACATGAAAGACACTGCCTCATTACTCTTTTATCTCTTTGTTCATGTAGATATTACATGAGCTGATGGATTCTGCATTGCCTCAGTGATCTACATTTGGATGGAAATTCTTAGCTGTGTTTCAAGGTTATGATATTATAATGTGAGTTCTTGAAGTGAAGCAAAAACAAAAGAAAAAACAAAGTATTGAAAATGCAAACTTTCTGTTTTGGGAATTTTAGATTAATTTATTAATTTGTTGTAGTCATGTATGAGTTTTATATGTAAGCTATTCTTTTTTAATGAGTAAATAGGATTATGGAGCCCAACCATGGAACACTAATAGTGACTAAGTTAGCTAAAAATGTATTTATTGAAGATCTATTGAAATGAAGCATTGGGCTAGATAGTGATCACAGAACACTGTCAAAGGTTCTGCAGTCAGGAAAAATCAGGGATAAGTAGTTTTCTCTTTCCAAAAACCAGATGATTAAATTCAGTGGTATTCCTTTCCCAAAATAAGTGACTTTGGCTACACAATAAAAATAGATCTGATTAGTAAAAGTTGCAGACTAAAAGAGATCTTAGAGATTATTCCATCTAAAGCCTTTGTTTTATAGAGAAGAAACTAAGCTACAGAGAATTTGCCTTCAGTCTCAGGGCTTGCAGCTCACATATCTGCAATGAAGTGGGTATGGGGTTCAGAGTCAGGCACACCTTCTTGTATATAGGTTATATTTGAAGTGAGATTACGGACACTTAGCTAGTATTGGAGCATGCTGGAATTGATGGCATGGCACAGATGTAGGAGCTTCTGCAAAACCAGTAGCAGGCCTCATTTACAAAATACTGCAGATTTTGAAATTTTGTGTTTGAAATAGGACAGAAGAGCAGTCCCTAGGGGTGGCAGAACTCCAGGTTGAGATACTGCTCCTATCTCATTCTTCCTAAACTAACTTTCTGAACCTTTTCAGGTTGCAGTATTTCTAAGGTCCTTAGACAATGTCTTGGTACATTAGACATATTTTCAAAGGCCTGTGAAGAATGGGGACATAAGTATAAGAAGGCAAAGAAATAAAATTGTGAGAAAAAAATAGCCACTATCAATGTCCTTCCCACTCCCTTACACATAAAGCTTACATTGCTTTCCTACTTCTGAAATAATAATGACTGTCATCTTTCTTGCCATGAGAATATATTTTAAATCTTTTAAGTGGTTCTTTGGAAAGGTCTAAATTCTTTTTTTCACATTTGTAATGATTGTTCAATAAGTGATTCAATGCATATATAATAGAAAGGAGTTCTTGGAATAAGAACAAAGAATGAAGCTTTGATATGTCTTCTCCTAATGCTAATTTTTTCACTAATATTCCATTAGTGTGATGTCTTTTCCATGAACCCAAATTGAACATTCGAGGGCGTTATTGAAGGAAACATTGACATGAAGGAATCTGTGTGCATTCTGATTGTGCTATTCTTGATTTAGCTAAAGCTTCTATTAGTTTTATGGGAGACAGACTTGGCAATCCAATCCTGAGGCAATCCCAAAGCAATCAGCTATTGAAAACCATATGACGGTCACTATGAGTCAGACGGGCTGGGAGTTAGCTCAGTTGGTAGAGTGCTGCGCTGCAGTCTCTGAGGTCCTGAGTTCAATTCCCAGCACCGCAAAAATGGGAGAAGGACCTACCAATCCACTCCCAAGGCAATCCCGAAACAGCCATTGAAAACCCTATGAGGGTGGCTATGAGTAGGACACTGATTCGAGGGCACCTAACAACAACAACAACAACATGAGTCAGACATGACTCGACAGCACCTAACAACAGCAACTCTGTTAGTTTTAGTGGGAACTTGAATAAAAGTTTGAATCATAATGATTAAGGTATATGCCTTTTAATATGTCACCTGTACTAGTCTGTCATAGATATGGAATAAATGAGAGATGCTAATCTCTGATGTTAAGTAAATGATTTCAAATGTAGATCAAGACACATCACTATTACTTTTATTAATTTTAGTGATAATTTCATTAATGTTATATTTAAAACTAATAAATAGTATATTTAATTATAATTTTTTCAATGCTCAATATATGGAATATTTTTATTTTGAATAATGCTATTATTAAATAGTTAAATTTAATAGTCTATTAAAAACTTACAGAAAAAAATAATGTAGTTTACAAACTGTACAGAAATGTACTTCTTATCCTCAGAGTATAGAAGCACTGTTATTATCTTATTTATTGTATTTATTCGTGTAAAAATACATGTTGCAAATCAAGAGTTCATATGATTTGGCTGAAGTATTAACATTGGAAGATCTCAAGCTTACTTTGAATGTCAAAAGAGAGAGTGAGAAAGAAAGAGAAAGAGAAAGAAAATCACTATGTCAAAGTCAATAGTTGTATATGCCCTGGGGTAATGTGGTTAATGTGCATGGGCCATGCTCTTTACACTGGATTACTGAGGCAGTGGTGTAAGTATCTGCAGTGAAAAGATAAACAGAACACCAGATGAGGAGAGATGATGCTTTCGCTAAGTAATCTACTTCCTTGACTACCTTCTATAAAAAAAAAATCTAAATTCCTATAAGAAAATTTATTTTGTACAATTAATGAATCAAATGAAAGTATGACATGAAAATTAAAATGGGCATCTAAAGCAGAAAGAACAAAAGAGGCAAATAGGAAGGAAGGAAGGAAGGAGGGAAGGAAGGAAGGAAGGAAGGAAGGAAGGAAGGAAGGAAGAAAGGAAGGCAGGAAGGAAAAAAATCATTTTATTAATGATACAAGCACAAGAGTCTGTAAGACAAGGCAAAGCACTGACACGTGAACAGGCCACCTCTTTAGGGCATCCTCTCAGTTTCCAGTACTCTCTTCTTATATTCTGCATATTCTGCATAACCTTCCAAATAAAGGTGAAAATCATGTCATTCACGTTTTAGCACTAACTCAGCATCTGTTTTTTATCTTCTCCTATGATACTCATTTTTCTAAGAAATAAAAGACGTGATCAATCATCCTGTCTTGTTTCCCCAAATACTTTTCCAGGATTGCTTAAAGATAAATATTTCAAAAAGGATCCTGTCCCTTCTATATTGGATGATAGATTGAAAATCTCAATTGTTTCTGAAAATTACAACCTTCATTAGTTTCCTAGAGCTTAAGTAATAAATTGTTGCAAAATTGTTGTCTCAAAACAACAGATTTTCTTTTTTTTTTTTTTTTCTGGCAGCTGGGAGTTCAAAAATCCATAATGCAGGACCCCACTCTTCCCCTAAACTCTACAGGAGATTTTGTCCCTTGGACCTTCTTGGTAGCTCTCTGAGATCCTTGAGCTCCTTGGCCTCTGGCATTATCAATCCGATCTCTGCCTCTGGTCACATTACCTCCTTATATTCTGTCTGCCAAATCTCTCCATGTTTTCCTCATAAGGACTTTTGTCACTGAGTTTGGGGCCCACCTGAACAATCCAGTATGATCTCTTTATCATGGAGCCTTTAAATTAATTATATCTGCAAGTAATGTTTCTTCAGATAAAGAAACATTCCTAGGTCCCAGGAATTAATAAGTGAATGCATCTTTTTAGGGGCCAAATCTTGGTTTTGTTATTTAAAATTATTTCCTTTTTTATCCTGTCTTATGAGATGTAATGAATGTAACCATAGGAGGCAGTGAGGCAGTAGAGCAAAAATCCTGAAAACAGTAATTTTAGACTCCGATGGGCTGGATTACAGCATCCATCACTTACTAGCTATGTAATATCAGGTTAAAAAATATACAAAATATCACATTTCAGACATCAAGATACTAGTCCAAAGCCTTCAAACACTTGTACAAATACCCAGATGACTGCTTACCAAGCTATGCAGGCACAAACACTTTTGAGGCCTTTTTTGTTCAATTTTCATGTGTTTTTCCTTAAAAGTGACCTTGCCTGAGAACAGGCCTGTCACTAGGCTGGTTCCACTTGCTATATCATAAAATTGTTGTGACGATTAAATGAGATAATGTAAATCTCTCAGTACCATGTCTAGACACAAAAAGTGGTCAGTGGGCCGGGCGTGGTGGCGCACGCCTGTAATCCCAGCGGCTCGGGAGGTGGAGGCGGGAGGATCGCAAGTTCGAGACCAGAGGCAGTCTGCGTAATTTAGCGAGACCCTGTCTCAAAAAGTAAAAAAAATGGGCTGAGGTGCTGCTCAGTGGTCCAGCACTTGCAGAGCATGCAGGCGCGAGGCCCTGGGTTCAACCCCCAGTACTGGAAAAAAAAAAAAAAGTGGTCAGTAAACCTTGCATACTACAATAGTAGAGCACTTTACCTAAACATGTCAGTATCTGTATTTGAATTCCTATTAAACCATTCAAAATATCTTATTATAATTTTGAGTATATTTTACTAATATGACATAAATGTTTATATTCTACCATGCTTACTTTGTTGAAGGGAAAATTATAAGTATTTGTTGGTCAGGTATTTAAAACTTTAAGAAGATCCATCAAATCACCTGGGAGGTACTTATATAAAGCAGATTTCTACCTCTTGAAATCTTAGCTTTTGCCAAAGCCCTATTTGTTAGGTTTGAATGTTTTTAAATTATTTGCTCTATAAATAATGAAAAATGTACTTTTGAAGATACTGTGTTGAAAGGTATGCTGTGTTGAAAGATACTGTGTTGAAATATGTACTATTGAAGATACTGTGTCAAAGGTACAAAGGTAGATGAGGCACAGTCTCTGCCCTCAAGGAGCTGATGACAAATAAGATGTTTTAATATAGCAGTTGTTGTCAGGTGCTATCGAGTTGGGTCCAACTCTTAGCGACCCTATGTACAACAGAAGGAAACACTCCTCAGCATCGTGCTGTGCCTGGCATTACTGTCAGTGCTTCTCTTCTATTCATAGGGTTTTCAATGGCAGATTGTTTCCAGAGTGTGTTGCCATATTTTCCTCCCTAGCTTGCAGCACCTGGTATGCTCAGTCCCATCCAAGGACTAACCAGGTCCATCCTATTTAGTTTCTGAGATTAGGTGGGATCAGAAGCCAGGGTGCTATGGCTGCAGACTCTAACATCCCAGAAGAGAATGAAATATTATTTGTGCCACAGAAGTACTATATACATAAATTCAAAACAGAAAACTATTTCCATGTAACTTCTAGAAATTTAAATATTTAAAAACAAAGTATGGTGGTGTTTTTATATATTTTGTGAGCAAGGAATATTGTTTTCTTTTAAAGATCCTAAATTGTGGTTCAATAAAAAATAAACATTGCACAAAGTATTTTAAGATAAGTCTTAAAGAAGTGATAGCTTTTGAACTTTTAAAGCTAATTTACAGAAACAAAGAACTAGCTCATTCCAGAAAGAGTCATTATTTCTTTGGCATGTAACTACTATTTTTTTGTCTAAATAGTAATGAAATCTATGAAGATAAATATCAGGAAGCTAGCTTATAAGAATCAAAGTAAGAATCATAAGGCAAACACAAGCAAATCTGAATAATTAAATTTTTGACTATATATATTTATTCATTTTCCTGGAATGTGTGAGAAAATGATATTACTTATATTCCAAAACTTCTGCATTCCTAATTTTTGTATGCATTCATATGTTTACTTGCCCCTGCAAGTGAATCTTCTAATACTTTTAACATGGATCTTTTTGGGGACTCATTTATAAGTTTTACTTTTTAAAAATGTGTTTATTATATTTCCAATTCCCAAACAAAAGGAAACAATAAACCAAAGTATACAATATATCTTAAAACAGAGTCAACTGGGGAAAAAATATTATTGTTATCATCTATCTTGTTAGCTGCTAGTAGGATCTGACTCATAGCAACCCTATGTACAACAGAACAAAACATCCCCCCTTGCTGTCCCATGCTTGCCTGGCACTATGTCAATGCTTTTCTACTCATAGAATTTTCAATGGTTGATTGTTTCAAGAGTGGGTTGCCAGGTCTTTTCCCGTTTTTATGATGTTGGGGATTGAACCGAGGGCCTCAAAGAGTGCAAAGTGGCACTCTACCAACTGAGCTAACCTGTGAGTTCAGTTGTATTAAAATAAACAAAAAGTTTCATAGTCTCCCAAGCATAAATAGTTGCTAGTTGAATATATAACATCTATGGGTCCAGATATAAAATTATAGCTATTTTGTAAAATTTTGAAATCACCTCTAGAGAAACAAATACTACCAGTAAAGTGACCTTTTTCACACATCAGAGAAAAACATAAGTAAAATTTAGGATGTAGAAGAAAAAATGTATAGCTGAAAGTAGATACCCAGGTTCTTTCTGAAGGGACATAAAATAAATTTAATCTGGCAGAAGTAGTTTTGAAAAACAGGTATATAAGCATAAGGACTTATTTTGGTCTTAGTTTCTGCTTTTCATTCATTTCAAAAGTCCAGTCCCCATGCTTACATTAAATTCACGTGGAAAGTGCGGATGGTAAAACATCTTTAGGTGTTTTACTTTGTAGAAATGTGTGTCCCAGCTTGGTATCTATTTATAATCCTGCCATTTTAAATTTGAAAACCTTTGTAATACACTGGTAATAAATGCATTCATAACCACATCTTCTCTAATCACTACAGTGCCTGCACTGCTATTTGGCACTCATTAGCTGAAGCTGCCATTCACCTATAATTTATGACTAGCATACAATTATGTGTTATCACTACTCCAAGTGATTACTACACTGCATGTTTTTGAGATAATGGTATGCAACACTCTGTGATAAATTGTACTGTGATGGATAGTTCATTTCTGCCATTTACTCTATTATTTTCCTAAAAACAGTCTCAAGAGAATTAATGTTGAGTACCTTTTCAGAGTAAGAATATTGGGCTAATGCTATTATTACAAGAAGAGGTGAATATTGCATTCAGGGAAAGAAGCAGACTTACTGTTAATAAACACATTGAAAATATTCTGAAAAGAGTGAAATGTAATTTTAAGAATTTTCCCTAAATTTTATTTTTAAATGTATGATTATAATTTAAGACAGAAAATATTTAGTCATTTCACAATAAAAACAAGTATTTCAACATTAAATAACATGAAATACGGCAATAATAATTGAAAAAATTTTAAAAGTGTCAATTTGGATCTGATGCCTTAAAAACCAAAGTATTTTTAAGCATTTGAATATTTTTGTTTTATTTCCTAGTCTACTATTTTCTAACAAACAAATAGTTATAAGAACAAAATATTTGTTGTGTCAAGCAAAGTACTGCCCTGAGTGTTTTACAGGTATAATCTCATATAATTCACTTAGTAACTCTATAAATTAGGTATTAATATTATAATCTTATAAAGAAGGAAATGAAGCAAAAAATGTGTAGATTATTCAAGAGTACATGGCTGTATTAATTGTTCACATCTTCTGTTAACAAAGTACTAGAAACAAGGTAGCTTAGACAAATAGGAAATTATTTTATGAGTTCTGGTCACTGTGAGTCAGACTAGACTCAAAAGTACCTAGCAACAACACAACAACAACAACAAAAACAACAACAAAAAGTTCACAAATCTGAAATCTGCACTCATGGGGCCACACTGCCTCTGACAGCTCCAGGAAAGAAATTATCTCTGTCTCTTCCTGTTCTGGTGGCTTCTGCATTTGTTGGCTAGTGGCAGTGGAGCTCCCATCCATCTCCATCCTCTCATGTCCATCTCTGTGTGTGTCCTCTCTCCCCTCTCTCTTTCAGCACACCAGCCACTGGATTTAAGGCCAATATAGGAGGATTTTATCCCAAGATACTTAAACTGTGATATCTATGAAGAACCTATTTGCAAATAAAGTCACATTTTGAGATACTAAATAGAATGAAACCATGGAAGATGGCACTTTAGCTCTCTAAAAGGATGAAGCTGGAAGCTCTATTCAAACAAAAATACCTTCCAGAATCTGTCCCCTTAAACATGTATGATTGTTCCAGGGACTATGGTCAGTACATATTTTATTTAGTAATTATTCCAACTCTCTGTGTAAATGTTCTCTCTTTTGCATATAAAAATGTCCAAGGTCATGTGACACAAAGCAGCATCACTTAAATTCAGTGTGAATTTTCTAGAACAGAAAGTATGCCATTCTAAGTAGAAAATTTTTCTGATGCATTATAATTATCTTTAAAGTAAAAATTAAATCCCTCTGAGTAAGTTTTAGGGCTTACCAGGATCTAGTTCCTGCCTACTTCTCCCACTCATATTTATCTGCTCTCCCAACACTTGTCTATGCTCTGCACAGCCTGTCCTCTAAGCTTTCTCCCATGTTGTTCCCTCTGCCTACAATACTTTTTTTCTGGCACTATTTGGTTCTTCCTACTCTTCTAGTCTTACATTGCCACTTCAACTGTCCCTTCTGGCACCCTAAAACAGGCTCACCTAGCAATGAAAGCAGCACCTAACCTAACAGCCATTGCACCCTGCTGAACTTACTTGTGTATTGGTCTTTCAGTTCGATGGAACAAGCACCACAACTATTGGTTCTCAGATGTATTTTTAATATAAGTACACATTTTCAGTATGTTCTCTTTAGGGGAATAATAGGTGACACCAACATGTATACTGAAAGAAACAAACAAAATGAAAGAAGCCAGAATACCTCTATACATAAGATATGTCTGTAATGTCACTTATTCCTGCTGTTTCTTCATAAGTCTAGCACTTGCTAATCATGATGTAAGAAATATAAAAAAATATTTATATTTTCTTATCCCATCTTCCCTGTACTCAAATGGTAAATGTTAAAGAACCATGGAGAAATCATGATGGCAAATGATGTATTTTCAGCCCAGAACAGTCATGAGAAAAGGTGATAGATGAGCTGCCTGGTCAAGGGCCTGCCTGCATCCTAGGGTTGCACAAACCCTAAATGTACCCATAGGCTTCTTGTGGCACTCACCAGAGTCACAAAATGGCAGAGGCAGGGTAATATTCCATAAGGCTATTTTGATTGAAGACTCATTTCTTACAACACACAATGCATCCCACCCACGGTGGTAGATGCACGGGCAAACTGTAACCACAAAGCATGGTAGCTCTCATTTAAATTTCATTCAAAATATCTTATTAGGAAGCCACCTTCCCCATTGGTGGAATGCAACATTTTAAACATCACAGTATTTTCAGTTCAGCAGGCTGGTTTTCCATGAGAAAAGCACTACTGTCCACAAACAAAGCCTCTGATTCATCTATATCTTGCGAAAAAAAATCATTTGTCATCCTGTACAGTGACTATAAATCTAAAATGTAATTTTATACATAGTGAAAACTAGCTGTGTCCACTTAGAAAATAACAGATTAGATTTATAGAAGACCAACTTACATTTCCATAAAAAAGGAATATTGAGTCTTAATTACCATTATACTTTTAAAAAAAACCTTTTTCTATAACAAAATTCTATTCTTTTTTCAAAACATTTGTTCTGCACTTTCCTATATGGTAACTATTTCTTCCTAATAACCTTGTTAAGCACAGTAATGATTCTTCCCCTATAATATGAATTAGGAATTGTGAATTAAAAAGTAAGTGACAGTGGATTTTGTGTGTTTTTCACAGTTCTATGCACAGTGTCTAGAATTGGTATTTTATAGGCACTCAATAAATCTTTTGAATAAGTGAACAAATATAGAAGAAAGGTACTATGACTTTAACTCATTGTCTACAGTAAATATAACATCTTACGGCCATATTTTGAATTTTTTTTTTTTTTTTTTTTTTTTTTTTTGATACTGAGGGTTGAAACCAGGGCCTCCCGCTGGCATGCTCTGCAAGTTCTGGACCATGGACCACTGAGCTGCACCCTCAACCCATTTTTTTTTTTCTTTTTTTTTTTTACTTTTTGAGACAGGGTCTTGCTAAGTTATGTAGACTGCCTCTGGTCTTGAACTTGCAATCCTCCTGCACCCGCCTCCCCAGCCACTGGACCTATAGCTGTGTGTGCGCCACCATGCCCGGCTCTTGTTTTTCATATTAATCTCAGAATGTGTTATTTAAGCCATCTTTATGTATATGGATGATGTGTTTTGTTGCTGTGTCTCCTTGCCTGAGCAGTGGGTCCTCTCAGAAGTCTATATTGCAATGTAAAATTGATATAGAAAGTCTAAGTGACACTGCCTGTTTCCCCTTTGCAATGCAACCTGTCCATTTTCTCATAATTATAAAAATTTAATTTTTGAATGGAAAATTGATTATTAGAGACAGCAGATAACTGAAGTGTTAGCAGGCTTAAGAGTGAAAGTGATATCCTTGAAAGCATATCTGCTTAAAACATGACAATCTGAGAATTTCACTTCACTTTCTTGGTAATAGCAATTGGCTGTTCTGCAAGTTTTTTATTTGACTAATCACCGGTGGTTTTCCACCTCAGCATATGAATCTATGAGTGAAAATTAGCTACTATGTAATATGGAGAACATTGTATATAAGCATTGGATATAAGTCTAGGCAACCACTTCTCCAGTTATTGTTAAGTCGAGTCTGGTCCAACTCATACTGACACTATGCACAACATGATGAAATACTCCCCAACACTGTGCCATGCCCAGTGTTATGTCAATTTCTCTACTATTCATAGAGTTTTTGGTGGCTGATGGTTTGGGGATTGTTTTGGTAGTAGGCTGCCAGGTCCTTCTGCCAATTTTTTGTGGTTCTGGTAATCGAAGCTACAGCCTCAAAGGGTACAGAGTAGCACTCTACCAACTGAGCTAAACCCAGCCTCTTCTCCAGCTATGTGTAGATTTATTTCCAGTGATATGGTTTTAAGAAAATGGTATAACGTGCCATCAAGTATTTGCAATGTAAACTTTATGAAGTAATATTGTTATTGTTGTTGTTAGGTGCCATTGAGTCCAGTCAGACTCATAGTGACCCTAAGTACAACAGATGAAACACTACCTGACCTGACACTGTGTCGTGTCTGGCACTATGTTAGGCTTCTCTGCTACTCATAGGGTTTTCAATGGCTGATTGGTTTTTGGGAATGGGCTGCCACGTCCTTCTTCCATGAAGTAATGTAGTGCTTATGATTTATTTACATTGAAATGATACATATAAATGAAGGAGAAATAAGGGCCAATGTTATACCCTAGATATATTCACTTATTTTTATATTTTTTGTCTGTTTGTGAATTTATCAACCCAGAGTTATTGATAAATGAAGATGTTCATCATTTATTGTATGCATAACTCTGATGGCAGATTGATTTTGCTTTGAGGTAAAACCCTAAATATCAAAATTATAATCATGCATGTCTTCCAGTCCCTCAATTTATCTATGTTTTTAATAGAATAAAAATAAGGTAGGATCATACTCTTCCAAATTTCAGCTTACAATGTCTCCTTTCCCACAATAACCTATCTGGTGATATAAAATTTATATGTACCATTGTCTGAGAATACCACAGAAGAAACATTATTGGTCCCTTTGGATGATAGCTGGATTGAACTGCTCTATTTTCTTATACTAACTGCTCACTGTGAGTAGGAACACCCAGCATGGGCTTATCCCACTGTCATAATCCATTTATTACAGAGTTGTGGCATTTATTTGAATTTTGCAAGTATAATATCAGTTCTCCGTTCATTATTTTTTCATAAGTGCATCTTAGTGTAATAATCCTCTGCTCTCTGCTCTCATGTTTTTGTCAGAACCTATTACATCAGTGAAGAAATCTTTGTTTCTTTCTTAGCCCTGAACATACTCAGAGCTCATTTAGGTTTTCTAAAACTGAAACAAATGTTGCTAATTTTTCCTTGACCTGTATTAACAACCCAGCTTGTTGAGCACAGCTTTAGTTTACTGAATATACAATTATAATAAAATTTATTCACAGCCTTCTTCCAAGTATAAGCATGTTAAATATCATGAAGATTTTTAAGAGCTGCTTATTTTCTTATCCTTTAGCACAATCACTTTTCTATTATCTTAAGTTCCATGTTACTTTTAACTCCTCTAACTTCTGTTTCTCTGCCACAGAGCAGAAAATCAGAGGGAAGAAGTTACTGTCTGCACTGGCTGTCATCACCTGCAGGAATTTTTGACTGGCCTGCTGATATGATTGAGGCATCACTGATTTTCAGCATGCTACAAATAATGCCTTTGTTTCACTGAAAACTCAGTATATAATATCTTTTACTCACTTTAACTCTTTGAAAGGCCTTTTGATCCTTTTATGTGTTAGAAACAACCAGAAGTTTATATTTTCAAAAAAATACTTTGAAAACCAAATATCAGATTTATATTTTGAAACTTGTTTTTGAGGAATTTTGCAGAGTGAAACAATCAATAGGTATCAGGGAAGGAGCATATAGCTCAAATACGAACAAGCAGCCTGAGCCACCATCTATCCAGTTTACTCCTATTCTGCTGTTTTGCCTATGGTAACTGACAATGTTTTGATCCATATACATGTTAAAACTATTGCTATAGATAGAGGACATGTGTCAAATTAGTATTTAAATAATTAATGAATAAGTTTGCCAAATTAATTATCATTTCAGATAGCTGAAGTGCAATGTAATAAGTGACATCTATATTTGATAGAAAGCCAAGCATCATGAGGTACAGTTATTTTAAAATTAAATATATATGTATATATGTATATATACACACACACGCATATATATATATATATATATATATATATATATATATATATATATATATTTAAATTTCAAGCTTAAAATATTATTTCTGGGATCCAAGATTTAAATTACTGAGATGAATTATTGAACTTTTGATGGTATTAGCATTCTATATTATCACTGTTGCACACACTGAATTTATGAATGAATAAACAGATGCAATAATATAATTCTTCCTAGATTGAGCATTTTCATCACATGGTATATTGTACAAGCCCATCAAAAGGTTCATAGAGTTATAACATTTTACTCTCTAAACATGCTAAATGATTATTTTCTCTTCTTTATCTGCTTTATCAATAAGAGCAAATGAAGCTGATAGCTAAGACAGAGATAAAGATTAAGTTCTTAATCTTTCCAGATGATATAGAGCTGAGTTCAAAATCATTTCCTAAACACAATTTTCAAAATTCTAATTTATCATTTTGAATTACGAAGGTCAATATTTTCTTAATCAAAAGTGAGCAATAGATTCTAATATAGGACATGACCTATAAAATCCCAAATTGCAAAAAAGAAATGAGTAAAAGTGCAACCTAGTTTTCTTCAACCTATTTCCATGTATAAATAAAGCACATTACACTGGTCATTACCAAATTTTTATTCAAAGCAGAAAGCTTAGGTCTAGAATAAATAATTAGTCTGGAAGAACTGAAGAGAAATCAAGCATCTCTTTAGGAGTTAGGAAAGAGAATCCAAAGTACTTTTTCAAAAGGATAATCTTGAAAACAAAATGGCTCTCCAAAATAAATTTTAAAAAGTTGGGAATTGAGGCAAGTCCACAAATTAAAATTAGTTTTAGAAGTGCTACAATATTTTTTGCCACATGGAAAGTACATTTAGAACGCATATCAACAGGGATTCCATACTGTGTAAATCCAGTAATATAATTCACATTATAGACTATGAAGCATTGACTATGTGACCAAATGTGCAGGCTAAATGTCTAAGTAGTGCAGCACTTATAACCCACTTAGCTGCAAACAGTGAAAAACCTTACTAAAGTTTTATTAAATCATATAGACATGCGTTGATTATGGTAGGAGATAAATGATGCCAAATTTTGTTCTTTGGCTCAGTGATCTCATGCCCATGCTTTGGTCCAGAATTTCTATAATTTTCATCCCTCTAACTTTATGCTAACAAGCTAGACACCACCACTTCTAGCATCAAGACTTCATATGGCAAATATAAAAATATACTGAGGTGGTGATGACCAGATCATTAAAAATTAATATTGATTACTTTATCAGGGAAGGAAAATGTTTCCCAGAATTTTCCCATTGGGTCTGGAGTCTAGTTTCATTGTCCAGAACTTGGATATGTTGTTGTTGTTGTTAGGTGCCATCGAGTCGGTATCCGACTTATAGCGACCCTCTGTACAACAGGGGAAACATTATTGTCAGTGCTTCTCTGCTGTTCATAGGGTTTTCAATGGCAGATTGATTTTTGGGAGGGGGTTGCCAGGTGCTTCTCCCAAGCCTACAGCTTCTGGTGTTCCCAGGAGGTCTCCCATCCAGGTACTAACCAGGCCCGACCCTGCTTAGCTTCCGAGATCTCACGAAATCAGATGCCACAGGGCTACGGCTGCAGGCCAGAACTTGGATATAGTCACTGTTAAATCAGTAATCAACAAACAAAATAGAATTTTCATGCTTAACTCATATTAATTATTGATCATCTTTTGTGATTGTTAAGTAGACAACTATCTGTTCCTATGACACTCAGGGTTTCCTCAAGTTAGGCACAGAATCCTCTTTCACAAATCCATAATCCTTAAATACATCTTGGGGAATGTTTTGTTTTTCTGTGATTATATATAATTATAATAAATTTTCTTCATTTAAAAAAACATAAAACAGTGTTTCAGTTATGTAGCTATGTATTGCCTTAACAAACCACATGGCATCCTAAAATGGCAATCATTTTGATTTGCCCACAGATACTGTAAATAATTAATTCATTGCAAGAAAAAAGGGGTTGGCTCATGTCTGCTCAGAACTATCTGCAACCTCAGGTGGGGAAAATTGAATTGCTGGTAGTAACTGGAATGGCTAGAAATTGAAATTATCTGAAGGCCTCTTCCTTCATATGTGTGGGATGCCTATTGGCAGGAATCAAAGGTTCAGCCAGCACTGTGGGTCAGATCAGATCATCTTTCCTTGGCCTCTCCCTGACACTGGACTCCAAGAGAAAAATTCCTGAGAGACACAATGTAGCGAGTGAGAACTATAAAACAAACTGGAATCCATATAGCAATCTTTAAGCTACTCTCAGAAATGACACTTAGTCATTTCAACTACTTTCTATCAGTTACAAGCTAGTCACTAAGACAAATCTATAATTAAGAAAGGAACTTCAACTGCTTCTTTTAATCAAGAAGTGGTGTTGTTAGGTGTTGTGAAGTTGATATCCCACTCATAGCAACCCTACATACAAGAGGTGAAAAAATATTGTCAGTGCTTCTCTACTTCTCATAGAGTTTTCAGTGGCGGATTGTTTTTTGGAGAGTGGGTTGGCAGGTCCTTCTCCTAAGCCTATAGCACCAGGTGTTCCCTCACGGTCTTTCATCAGGGCCAGCCCTGATTAACTTCTGAGATCTGACAGGATCAGACACCAAGTGGTACAGCCACAGACTGATCAAGAAATATCAAGGTCTTAATACAGAAGAGGTAGAGGGTCACTTTTGTGAGGTAGAAGGGAGCTATTGTGGCACTTCTTGGAAAATATCTGTTGTGATAACTAAGATGGAGGTAAAGAAAATTGCGATATGATTGATAAAAGCACTGGGTTTGATGCTATTTTACAATTTTCAGCTGCAATCTTTGTAGAACTTGTACTTCCAACACAAGGTACATGTTGAGGAGAAAATACCATCTTTCCCTATTTTGAGGTTCCATGAATCAGAATGTAGAATAGAGTACAATGTAATGTAGAACAATGATTCCTGAAAATAGCTGTGTAAATCATCTGAGAATCTTACACGATAATGTTTGGTACATCTTGATTCATACTGCATCACTCTGGCAAAAACAAAAAATTCTGAAATTAATGTTTATGTAACAAATCCAGTACTTTTTAAAGATAAGGACTGATTACTAACTATGCTTAATCAATAGTGATATCTTTGAGAGATTTTAAGAAATATATACATATATATACATATATACATATACATATATATGTTTCCATCCAAATTCAATTAAAGTTTTAGAAATGTTGATTTGCAATAGTCTCCCTCTGCCTCTCTCTCTCTCTCTCTCTCTCTCTGTGTGTGTGTATATAACACACACATAAACTGTATAAAGTATCTCTAGAAATGTATGAATGGTAGGGATGTTAATAAAACAT
Source organism: Pedetes capensis (assembly GCA_007922755.1). Classification (NCBI taxonomy): domain Eukaryota; kingdom Metazoa; phylum Chordata; class Mammalia; order Rodentia; family Pedetidae; genus Pedetes; species Pedetes capensis. The sequence goes on from VMDO01015669.1 coordinate 22,104, forward strand.
TTGAGAAATCAATGTGGCAAAATTAAAAATGTACATAGCCTCTGAGGCAGCAATTCCTGGTCTATGAATTTACATATGTTTTAGCCATACTACCTATACTGTTGGGGCTAGGATTTAGCTCAGTTGGTAGAGTATTGTCGGGGTTTTAGCTCTAGCCCGGCTAACGTTAGGGCCAAACCCTCAACATAATAACGTGGCCGATGTCGGGAAAGAAGGACCTTGGGAGACCTTCAGATGGTTGGAGAAGGACAGGGAAGGTTTATTGGGATGCTCCCCTGATGGAGAGCAAGGAGCAAGCAGCCCCTATAGAGCAAGGCTCTATCCCTTTAAGTGCTGGCTCTAGGCCTGCAGCATAGAATGCTGCAGGCTAAGTGCTGGTACAGCTCAGCCTTAAAGGCACAGACACAGCCGCTGGTGTTCAGTTGAGGTCGGATGGTCTGATGGTCTTGACTCTCGCGGCTAGCCTTCTTTACCCCCCTCCTTACCAATGATGGGAGGAGTTGGGAGGCTCTTCCTGGCTTGCTAGATGCCTTCAGCTCTTCGGGGCCCCTGGGCTTGAACTCGCCGGCTTGCTAGATGGTCTTGCTGGAGTAGGGAGCGCTGGTCCAGGAGATGAGGTTCAGGAGACGGTCAGAGAGGTGAGGATCGGTGGTGCTACAGGGATCATAGGGTGAAGATAGGGTCCAGGAGCCCTGCTTTTATAGGGTCCTGGAGGGGTCACATGGTGGGGTTCAGCCAATCAGGGCACACAGCTGGCCGGTACAGTGGACAAACTGACATAACTGCCAAGTAGAGACAGTTATTACCTGCAAGGTGGTGAGGGGAGCCAATCAAAATTAAGGTGGTTAAGGCTGGTCAAGCTGGCCGGGGGCCATCTTTGCTCACTCGATGGGAGGGGCTGTTTTGAATGAGTGAGATGAGCCCTGGGGTCAACTAGGGGTCAGCCCCTCAGGCTGTTATGAGGGACCCTAGCTGAGAAATATAACTTTAAAAATCCCCAACATAGTATAGCTCCACACTCTCTGATATACCGGCTTCAATCCCTAGCACCACAAAAACAGGAGAAAGATGTGGCAATCCACTCCAAAAGCAACCCAGAAACCATCAGCCATTGAAAACCCTAGGAGGGTTGCTATAAATTGGACCCAACTTGAGGAACAACCACCACCTACATTGTTACATTTTAAAGACTATTTATTGCATGAGTGTATCAGCAAAAGATCTGGGGGAAAAAAAAAAACCTAAACTACCTCTACATAAAAGTCATGAAGATTAACAGTGCTCTGTATTCTCTGTACAGAATAAAATGAGTATTGATGACCTTTTTGAGCTAGTAGCCTTCTTCCTCTTTATTACACTACTGTCATTCTGATTAATGGATTATCTAGGTCTTCCATTTACAGTTTGTGGCTGAATCTTCAGGCACTTGAAAGAGGATGTACCTGCATGTAGGCATTATGGAAAGATATATATATATATATATATATATATATGTATGAATGGTAGGGATGTTAATAAAACATTTGAGAAATCAATGTGGCAAAATTAAAAATGTACATAGCCTCTAGGCAGCAATTCCTGGTCTATGAATTTACATATGTTTTAGCCATACTACCTATACTGTTGGGGCTAGGATTTAGCTCAGTTGGTAGAGTATTGTCGGGGTTTTAGCTCTAGCCCGGCTAACGTTAGGGCCAAACCCTCAACATAATAACGTGGCCGATGTCGGGAAAGGACCTTGGGAGACCTTCAGATGGTTGGAGAAGGACAGGGAAGGTTTATTGGGATGCTCCCCTGATGGAGAGCAAGGAGCAAGCAGCCCCTATAGAGCAAGGCTCTATCCCTTTAAGTGCTGTATATATATATATATATATATATATATATATATATATATATGGAAAGCTAGCTAGAACATATTATGTGTGGTCAATTTATGTTAAAAATATTTAAAATATTAAAAAATTTAAATAAATACAAGTATAGAAAAATATTTTGCATATATATTTTCTAGAAAGACATGCAAGAAATAGTAAACAATTCATTGAGAGAGTGACATTTGAAGGTTTAAAACAAGCAGTGGATATTTCCATATATGATTTTTTAAAAAAATCATGAGCATCCACTACTTATAAACCTCAAGGCTGAGCTATTTTTGTTAGGGTTGTTATTGCTATTTAAAATGCTGCAAAAGTTACTCTGATGTCCCTTCAGGGTTGAAGACATCTGTCAGTTTGACTCATTTTGACAGGTGGGAGGAACAAACAAAAGGTGTACTTACAAAAATAATACTCAGAAAATTTAGAAGGAATAGAGTAAAAGTACATATTTAAAAATAAAACAGTGTATCCTTTGAGAGAAATGAGGGAGAAATTTTTATCCTTCTAAATTAGCATTTGTAAATGCAATAATCAGATATACTTTAACATATCATTATCTAAGAGATAAGTTCGACTTAATTTCTAAAGGATTTTTAAGTGTATTGAATAGAGCCAACTAGTGCAGATTTTCATTATAATGTGATATCATTATACCAGTGATTGCAGGCTAATTCCCCACTTATACAGTCTGACCACTGACCATGCTAGATCAAGAGGTTTTAATTTCCCTTGTAAATGTTCACTCCTGCTCATTTTACTTGAGAGCAAGTAAAATGGTAGTTTAATAAGGGGAAAAATGATTTTTAAAGGGAGAATATGTGAAAGTAAATGCGGCGGAATTTTGTCACAATGATTATATACTTCCATTTACCATCATCTCCTGACACATCTGTGTAAAAACCAAGAAGACATCGTGTTTTCCAATTTGTTTCCAATAACCTTTTAAGTAATACCCATGATTGTATCGACCTTTAGTGTTGACAAGTGCACACTGGACTCTTGTTTTCAGGAAATAGGGTGTAATAACAGATCCTTTTCCCTCTGTCTTATCTGACATTTGGTATTCATCACTTTTTAAGACTGTATGGCACTTGATTTCATGATAGCATTACTTTTTACTTGCCAATAGTTGGCTTTGTCATTTTTCCTCATTCACAAGACTTATTAAAAATATTAAGTGTATGAATATTAATTAAAGTGCTGTATTTAAGTTGCCTCCAAAATTAAGATTATTTCATTATAAAAGTGATGTCAGAGTTATCTCAATTGTATAATTGAAGAAAATTGGAGCTCGGAGACTTGCATGAGTTTCCCAACTCATATAATGAATAAATGACAAAATAGGATTCCAGCAGAGGTCATTTATTCCAAACCTCTGCTGGTAACCACATTTTACTTATAAATAGATGATATTTTTTTCAAAGCATTTAAAAGTTCATGAAGTATTTTCATGGACACAATTTCATTTAGTCATAAACCTCTAAAAGCTAATTGTTAATGTTGACATATGCAGAATTATAAAATGAAGGATTGGGAAATGAAGTGAGCTATGCAAGATAACAGAATTAGTAAGTGATAACCCTGGAATGTGAACCCAGACCCCTTGATTCCCATGACTCTTTTCATTGCATCTCTCCTGTCTTAATGACTTTGCACCCATTCTATCACCTAATTTAATCCTTACTACTAACTGTGTTGTTAGCGAACTTCATAATCTTGATTTTATAACTGAAAAAACTTGATGTTCAGAAATATTAGAACCAGACATAGTAAGCAGCAGTGCCAAGGGCTAGAACTCATGCATGCTGACACCAAAATCATTTCTAACAAGACTGTAGCTCATTTGAGACTTATCCTCTTGGTATTTTGCTGGGCAAACAAAATTAGTGTTATCTATAAATGTACAATTTTACTTTGAAGCTCTGCTTTCAAGCCAGTGACAACATTTAATGGAAAATGCATCAGAGCTTTTCTAGTACTGTACATCAAGAGGAATGAAGACAAAGTACTTGATTTGGAGTCAGACCCAAACTTTGGGAATGGAAGTACTAAATGATAGATACTTACCTAGACTTGAACATAGCCCTTGGCCTACCTGCAGTTAAAATCTGTCATGCCTATGACTCCATAAGTGAGTGATGCTTCTTACAGAACCTAAAATATAATCAGGGAATTGCAATATAAGCTTGTGGTAGAATCCTCCCATGTGTGTATTTACCAAAAGTCTGATATAGGGGCATAATAATAGTGTGTATATGGAGAAGTTAAGTGTCATCAAATTATATACGCCAGTAGGGTTAATATTACACTAAATGATGACTGAGGAAAATAGCATAATTTTATTTTGTATTCTAGCATTTACAGAATTTTGTCTCAGTGGGAACATTTTTACATTTCTACAAACATGTAGTTCATTTTAATAAAAGATAATTTTATAAGAGCTGACTTGGTTGAATTTACAACTATAACCTAGGCAATGAAATTAAACAAAATTAAATTCTGCTTCTTTCTAAATCCCAGGAAACCAGGCCTTAATGATAGAACAAATGTTTAGCCCTACGGATTAACTCTGAGCCACCTAATGAGCCACTAATGTTTTGGGGAATGCTGGACAGTTTAGGATGGGTACAAGAAATGAAAACCTAGTAACAGTAAAAAACCTAATCTGAGGATCTGCTTTGGCCAATGAAGATTCAACTTTCAGAGGAAATAAAGGGAAATTTATATCTTCATTTTACGTTATGATATTTTTCCAGATAGTAAAAAAAAATGTAAAATTCTACATAGTTGCTTTTTATCAGGTTCAAATTTGTGCAGCAATAAACAGTTTAAGGATCTACTTTATTAACAAATGTGTTACAACTTTGGCAGCAGACAATAAAACAAAACAGAAAACTAGTGGTGTTATACTAAGACGATTAGAAGAAAATTTTTATTTAAGAATCAAGTTTAAGTTTCCTAAGGGAAACTCATTGGTTTTCACATAGGAGATCACCAGTAAATGTCATTGAGCTAATTTGACTGAAAAAGGTATATGAAACTTCTTCAATACATATGTAAAAATGAAAGATGCACTATAAATATATTATGTTGAAAAATGTTTTAAAGTTCATTTACTACAAGGATAGGATGAGTGAATCCTAAGTCTATCTTTACACATTGCCTTCATGGCCCCCTATGAAAGCTTTTAATTTGTAAGTTGGAGCATAGAGGGATGTCTATGAAAACATATGTTGTTTGTATTTATAGGAATCACAATTTTTGGTATATCTAGTATAAAAGTATGTGACATAATCCAGAATAATCATCTCTCAATGATGCTGTTTCTATCTGCTTCATATTATTTATTTATTTATTCATTTATTTATTCACCAAAATTGTCCGTGGAACACATTGGTAAACAAATGTTTACGTATGTGTAAAGGTTGTTAATTCATATCATGTCAGTGAAAAAATAACTAATAGGGGCCTTACTTCTATCATGAACGTATTTAAACTAAGAATTGGATATGGTAAAATAGTTATGAGCTTTGAAAGCATGCTCGCAGCCTGAAAAATAAATTATTAGCAATTAAATTACTAGGAAACACACATGAAGAAATAGATGGAAAAATTAAATGTTAACTTAAGGTTTTAGATACAAAGTAGATCAGACTCTAGAGACAAAGTGAGATTTATCTAGTATTTCCACATCTGAATATTTTATTTTAAATAATCATAATCATGCATATTTGTTTTAAAACTTACCTACTTATTTCCTGTCCGAAACCATCACACCATGGTGTCCTATCCTGCCTAATCTTGGAAGCTGAGTAGGGTCGGTCTGGTTAGTCCTTGGATGGGAGACCAGCTGGGAATACTAGGTGCTACAGGCTAGGGAATAAGACCTGGCATCCCACTCCTGAAACAATCCATCATTGAAAACCATATGAAGAGCAGAGAGGCACTGACAATAATGCCAGGCATGGTACAGTGTCAGAGAGTGTTTTATCTGTTGTACATAGGGTGGCTACGACTCTGACCTGACTCAGGAGCACCTAACACAACAACAATCTGCTTGACACTGTGGCACCCACCTGTAATCCCAGGTTCTGGTGGAATTAAGGGGATTGCAAAGCCATAGGCAGCCCAGGCAATTTAATAAGACTCAATGTCAAAATTAATTAATTAATTAATTAATTAAGAGGATCTTGGATGTAGCTCAGTGGTAGAACACACTTGCCTAGCATGGTGGAGGCCCTGCTTTCAACCCTCAGTTCTGAGGGAAAACAAACACACACAACCCTTACATAACACATTTCTTTAATTGGTAAGGGACATTGTCAAAGAAGGACATAGGAATAGGAATATTGACACTTAAAGTTTAGATTTATTGTAATTTTTAATTATTGAGGTTCTACTAGAAAAGTGTGCTTTTTAACAGGGTAGATATTGGTAATAGCAAAATAGTGAAAATGAAAAGACATAGAAGATACGAAGGAAGGTTTAGTCTGATATTAAATAAATTTGGTTTGTGATATGAGTGCTTGATTTCAAAGGTCTGGAATCCATGGGAAAGATCTTGGATAGATATATAGACTGGAAACATCATGCTATAAATGGTAGTGGAAGAACAAGAATGAATTAGGTCACCCAAGGGAGAAAATCAGTTATCCTTTGTCATTTGACATAATGAATTAGATTTACACAGTATTATCCAAAAAACACTGAGATAATATCAATAAAAATTTAATCTGTCTGAGCATGGAGTGGTTAAGAAAGATTTCACACAAATGACAACATTATGACCAGAGCTGGGTCTTAAAAGATGAATTAGATCTTCTCAGATGTTGAGTAGTACTGAAGGAAAAGACCACATTATATGAGTTCATACCCTTGAAAATTTTGAAACATAATAAATGTTCTACTCATCAAAATATTGAAAGTAGTGAATCAGTGTTATATTCAGTGTCATTCTTGGAAGTAGAAGGATTCCCTAGAATAAGAGAATCTCCTCTTATTTTTTTTCTACTTTAATTCTTATTTTGATTCTTTATGGAGAGACAAAAATTTCACTTCTGCTTATAAATTAGCCTTAAATGTCTGGTTAGCATACTGATGCAGATGAATATATGGAATCATCTTTGGGGAAAGGTGTTAGAAAATTCAAAGATGGGGATACTAAAAGAAGAGATGTTCCTAGGTGGAAAAGTAGTGGAGAGGGAAGGCTACAGGCATCAAATTCGTTTTATATTTTGTAATGCAAGTGCTGTAGCTATTCTCAGTGGATATGAACAAATAGGAAATTTTTTAAAAGGTCCTCCATGACCTACATTGAGTGTGTATACTTTAGGGGAAATTCTACTCATATGATAAGAAAGAACTTCAAAAGGGGAATTTAAATTGGACATTAAAGGATAAATGAATCTCTAAAATGTGGTAAATAGAAAGAGGACATTTCAGGGAAATCTATCATTAATGGCTCAGTGCAATAATTATTCAGGAAAGAGAAAAAAGACCAAGTGGCCTATTATGCAAAGGTCATATTGAAAGTTTCCAGGGGGGGAAATGGCTGAAAAATAAATAGAAATCAGATCGTAAAATCTTTAACTCCAGGATAATGCTTTTGGACCTGATTCCATGGGCCATGAAGAGTTACTTGATGGTACTTAGCAAAAATTATATAATTGTATAATCAAAACAGAATTTAAGAAAAATTAAGCAGATAAAAGTAGTTAGAATGATGGTAAGTTCATAGGTTACTCTGTAAGTTCTCTGAAGGCAGAGACTTTGTCTTATTTTCTGAGCTTACACTTGGTAGAACCATTCACAATATTTTATTTACATTCATTGATTTGCCAGTAATGTGATAATTCACATGGATGTTTGATCTATGTTAAACAATTTTTAATACCAATAAGATTAGGAGATATGTTGAATTGATTCTGAGGCCACTTAACATTTTCGTGTGATTATTATTTAAGAATGGCCTGTAGCCATACCACTGTGTGGGGTGATCCTGTCAGATCTCAGAGGCTAAACAGGGTTGGACCTGGTTAGTACTTGAATGGGAGACTGCCTGGGAACACCAGGTACTGTAGGCTTAGGAGAGGGACCAGGCAACCAACTCCGAAAAAACAATCAACCATTGAAAACCCTACTCAGAGAAGCACTGACAGTAGTGTTTGGTCTGTTGTACATAGGGTCGCTATGAGTCAGACACCAACTCCATGGCACCTAACAACAACAAATTATTTAAGAACAATTATTGAGAAGTATTTTGGTCACATACAATGGTAAATCTTTTGCAAAGAATCTTAAAATCAAATATTTTATTCTTCTGAAGTGAAAAAACGTATGCCCTCTCTTGGTATTCATCTTTAACTATTTTATATAGTTCTTATATATGGTCTTAAAGAAAACTATATAGTTTTTTATATTCCTTTCTTTATTTCCCTCTTTCTTCCTTTTCCTTTCCTTCCTTCCTAACTTTCTTTCTTTTCTTTTCTTTTCTTTTCTTTCGTGGTACTGGCAATCTAACTCAAGGACTCACCTATGGTAGGGAAGTGATCTACCACTGAGCTGTATTCCAGAGCCAACTTTATACTATCTAATAATGAATCACTATAATGATTTGCAATTATCCACATAACTACAAACTATATATCATCTTGGTTCAGTTCTTTTTAATATAGAGTGAACTAATTCTCTGCCTAGAATTGGTTTGAAGTGACTTCAGTTCTTATAAAAATTGGATTCTGGAGCTTCAAATTTCCTGTGTAGAGGAAATAGTTGATGATATCATACTTTTCCTTGAACTGAATCATAGGGCTGTGACTACTGGCATTTAGTTTTCTACTTTATAGACTGAATCTCTAAATGAGTCAGAATGGACAAAGCAAAACTCGAAGTATATGCGCTTGGATACAGTCGTGACTTTAAGTTTGGCATTTTTTCACTCTATAGAACAGTAATCCTGGAAGATTAATTTTGGATACTTTTCAGAGAGAAAAAAGTTTGGGGATACCTGTGTATTATTTCTCTGTCTTATATTGTCCTCATGAACATTAGCATGTTAAATGATATGAATATTCCTTTGATGAAGAAACCTGATTACCTTAATTCATTTATCTGCACATGAAAGTGCAATTTGAAGGCATGCTTATTAACTTCCCAGGGGAGTAGTTCTACAGAATCCATTTTGGGAAATATTGATCCTACTTAGCTGTTAAGGGTATGCAGTACTCTATATGTTAAGTCCTAAAGATAGTTATTTGGTGGCAGAATAAGAATGAGATTTCTGGTCTTCAGAGTCTATTTTCAAGTCATTTTATACTAGATCCTGTTACCAAAAGTCGCACTTCTCTGCAGTTAGACTATAGACCACATCTGAACATGATATGACCATTAAAATTCACAGAAGGTAAAATAGGAATATTTCCTACTGATATGACTGATAGGTACTGACATGTAATTTTACAAACATGGTATGACTTTTAAAGTGCCAGTGTTAAAAACATTGATTTTCATTTCTAACTTTGACATTGATGACACATTTTTACTAATTCAATCTCAGGTTCAGGTTACCTATTTTTCATTATTTTTTATCATATTTGGAATGCTCTTCCTCCCCTAGACTACCTAAAGCTTTGGCATTAAGTGTTTTATAAAGAGCAATTTTAAGCCAGGTGCAGTGGTACTTGCCTGTAATCCCATGGACTCTGGAGGCTGAGGCAGGAAAATAGTGAGTTTGAGACCAAAGGCAGCCTGTGCAATTTAGCAAGTGCCTGTCTTAAAATAAAATTTTAAAAATGGGGCTGGTGGTGCAGCTCAGTGGTAGAGCACTTGTCTGTCACGTGTTATACCCTGCATTTAATCCTTCAGTACTAAAAGAAAAAAATAAAACAAATCAAAATTAAAAACAGATTGAAAAGTTAGAATTGATGGGCGGAAGATGTTGCTCAGTGGTTGTACTAGTCAGCTATCATCACTGTTGCAGAAAGAAACAAGTTTTTGTAGGAAAAGTTGATTGGAAGTTCACAATTATAGGATCAGTCATAATGGCAGCAGGGCAGGAATGGAAACAACAGGAGTCAGGACCCATAACAGATGACTTCACAGCATCACTGGGCAGGAGACAAAGAGATTCCTAAAATCCAGAGATTCATCTAGATTCCAATTAAAAAAAAAAAAAAAACTCCAAAGGTGAGCCCCCAGTGACTACTTCCACAAAGCTGTCCATCCTCCCCAAATTCCATTATTTCTACAAATGGCACCACCAGCTGGGGACCAAACATTAAAGCACATGATCTTTTGGGAATATTATATATTCAAACCATGACAGTGGTAGAGCACTTGCCTAGCATGTGTGAGACCCTTGGTTCCATATCAACCACCACCACCACCACCACCACCACCACCGCGCGCACACACACACACACACACACACACACACACACACACAGGAATTTGGTTTTGCATGAGAATTTTATTTCATTGTTATTTGTGTAGATTGATGATTTTTTAATTCCTTTTTTCCCACCTGAATGTATTTATAATTTGTGTCATTAATAAGCATGATGACAGATGAGTTATCTAATTAGTAATATATTTAGCCACTCATTATTGGACACTTGTAGATGACAGACATGTGCTGGCTCTGTGGCTATATTAACTCCAAGAAAATCATTGTATTCAAAGACTTGGTAAGCAAAATTGACATATATAAGTTATGGTTAGTATTCAAATAAGTCAGAAAAATATATTAGGTTGATGGATTATCATCTGGTTGCCCAAAGGAATGAATGTTAGCTTTGGTTTTTTAAAAGACTTACCTATATACTTGAGATACACCTGATTTACTAGAAAACATGAATGAATAGAAATTGAGCTTTTCCATTTTAATGCTATCTTCAGAACACTTTCATTTCTAAAATAGTGAAAATGTTTTACATAGATAATGAATGAACATAAGCCTACACACAGCAGTATGATCTGTTTATAAACCCTTTCTTTCCTCTGCAGCAGTATAGTTAACAGAACCAGTTCTGTGAAAAGTAAATTTTATGCTATCAGCCACATAGGGACCAGAGGAACGGACAACAAAGATGTGTTTCATGGTCAATGTCACTGCTGACCTATAACTGAGATATTTTGACAGTTATTACTCCTGTAATTTCCAGTAATAAACTCTTTTAGGGAAAACGGGTGCAAAAATACAAAATATAAAACTAATAAAATTTATTCTTTTAATAATAAAACAGAAGACGGATCTATGCCACATCACAAATGACAGATACTGATTCAATGGAGAGACTAGAGTCTTAGACTCTATTCATTGTCCCCATAGTTTCAAACAAGCAATTTGAAGGTTATATAAGAAATAAGAGTGTAAATGGCAGCTGGGTACAGTAGCTTATAACTCAGGAGGCTGAGGAAGGAGAAGCACAAGTTTGAGGACAGAAGAAACCTTTAAAACTTACTGAGACTCTGTCTCAAAAAAAATTTAAAATAAAAAATGGACTCAGGGAGCACCCTAGTTGGGGAATACTTGCAAAGTATGTGCAAGGCTAAGGGTTCCGCTCTCAAATACTGCAAAATGAAAAAGAAAAAGAAAAGAAATATAAATAAATATTTCTAGTCCATGTTTGTTCTGCAGGGAAATCTTCATCTTTGTGGTCAAGGCTGGGGGAGTTTGCAATCTGTCATGTCAGAGAAGCCCAACATTCACTGCCATTTATATTTGTAGACTAGTGTTATAGTTTGGATCGAAATGTCTGCCATGGGACATATGTCCAAACATTTGGTCCCCAATGGGTGCCATTGCTTGTGCAGGCTATGGGAACTTTGGGCTGGGGTTTAGCTCAGTTGGTACAGTGCTTGATCTGCACACTCTGAGACGCTGGGTTCAAACCACCGCACTGCCAAAAAAGTGGGAGAAGGACATGCCAGCCCATTCCAGAGGCAATCAGCCATCAAGAACCCAATGAATAGCAGAGAAGCACTGACATAATGGCAGGCACGGCACAGTGTTCGGGAATGCTTTGTTCTTTGGTACACAGGGTCCCTATGAGTCAGACCCAACTGAAAGGCACCTAACAAGAACATGGGAACTTTAGGATGTGGGATGCTAGCTTTGTGGAAGTGGCTTCCTAAGGGAGGGGCTCTGAAGGTTTTTACCCAGAGCCCAGGTGCTAGTTGCTCTCTGCCTCCTGATTGGTCTGCCATCCCATGAGGTCACCTACCATGGGCCCTGCACCCTGCCACTGCCACATCTTCCCATCCACCATTATGGATTGATCATCTTATCACGATACCCCAATATTTCCTCCTGTATGTTTGCTTTGGTTGGTTTCTCTGCCACAGCAATGACCACCTAATACAGATAGGTGGTCATTGCTGTATTAGGTCATTGCTTTCCTAACTGATACAGCTAGGAAAGGGACATTATTAATATTTAAGAATGTATCTACTACCACATAACAGAATTGCCTTCTGCATTATATATTTGTCTTCCATTGGGTGTGCACATAAACTGATTATTTACCCTATTAAAAATATTATTAATTTCTTGAACTCATTTAGACAATTCAGGGTAGGACAAAAAAGCTGCTTAGTGGCATACAAGTCAATTGAAGGACACTTTAGAAAACCGTAGTTCTGTAGTGCTGTGTAGAATATGATAGAAAGGGCTAGGAATTTGGATCTTTTTGGACTGAAGTTAAACTTTCAATTCCTTATCTATTTAGTTTATTACTTTAAATTATTAATTTCATTGTGATACATCTTTTTTATGTAAAATGTATCAATAGTAATAACTTTATAAAGTAATTTTACGTACGTGACATTGTCCCTAAGTACATTTTCAGAAAATAAATGATGATGATGATGATGGTAGTTGTTATTTGGTCATTACTATGTGTGACTGATAACTACAAAGCTGAGACACTTTTATTAAAAATGATTGTATGATTGTACTTTATACTTTCGACAATATGCTTATGTTTTTTATTTGTTTGTTTTTAATATCTTGATTTCTCCAGTTTTCCATTTGGAAGTCAGAAAAACATAGATCATTCCAAATGATGAAAATTATTCCAATACTTTCCATCTCCTCCATTTCATGTTCATTAATTGTGAGGATAGTATGTATGAGAATTAGTAATTGTTTAGGTCATCAAGATTTCTTAAAAGTCATTCATTTAGTTTGTTCTTATATCTAATCAACTATAGTATATTTTCACTTGACTTTTCAAGGCCTGAGTTTATGAACTATAGTGCATGGTCTATGAAAACATAGGAAAGTTGAATTCATGATAATCAATATACATTAAATCAAATGGTCTAGAAGTCCTTTTCCTTAGAGAGAAAATTTTCTCTCTTCTTTGGTATTTGTTTTCCAAATATACCCACAATAGCTGCTTACAAAGTAGTCATTTTGATACAAAAGAGAAACAGGGATATAGTCTACATTTATGAATGCTTAGGATTGAAAATACCCTTCTCCACACACTAATTAAAAAGATAATGATACAAAATCTAGCCATTATTTTCACCCAAGGTCTTGAGTGAGTAATAAATGGTGTCAGATGCTCTCCTGTTTCCACACACTTAAAAATATCCTAGTAATATATGGGAAGTGGAAATCAAGGATCCACTAATTATATTATTTTGAGGAGAGAAATATTGATTAGACTCTAAAGAAACTTTAGTACAAAAATGTGGATTGGCTGAAGACAGATTTTGAATAAAAAAATTAAAAATTAAATTGTCAGCAATTGAATGATGCTTCCTAACTCAACATGACCAAATAGGGAATTTTGATCATCTAACTGGTTGATTTTACCTTTAAATAAAGTTTGCTGTATATAAGTACTAAGCTAAAGTAATCAAACTTAGAGAATTAAATGCAGGGATATCAAAGATTAGAAAGTATTAAAAATCTTCAATTTTACATATATCTACTTCTTCTAAAAAGACTAAGATTCAACACTGGGAAGGAAAGTTTACCATTGATCTTCTTTCCTTTCCATAAAACCTCTTAAAAATCTTATATCCAAAAATTGTCACCATTCTACTAAAAGATACTCTTTGTACTGACACTGAGAAATGATCTTCTGGCTAATGCTTTCATTCTTTCTCTCTGATTTCTTTACAGTTTAAGACACTGAATAACAGTCTTTATTGTTAAAAACTTTCCTTAATTTATTTATCAAAAAATTGTTTTAATGTTAAGCCGGGTGCTGTGGTGCACATCTGTCATCCCAGTGGATCTGGAGGCGGAGGCAGGAGGATTACAAGTTCGAGACCAGAGGCAGTCTGAGTAACTAAGGGGGACCCTGTCTCAAAAAGTAAAAAAAATGAGCTGGGAGTGCAGCTCAGTGGTCCAGCACTTGTAAAGCATGCAAGTGTGAGGGTTCAACCCCCAGTACTGAAAAAAAAATATTTTTCTAATGTTTTCACACCAAAATCTGACGAACCTACAAATTTCCATTCTTAAAATTCCTCTCTATTCATAATGCTTATTCATAGCATAGCATACTTACATCTATTGTAAGTCATTTCCAAATATGTACCTTTCTAAATGACTGATTTTATAATGACTGGTTTATAATGACTGGTTACCACCTGTAACTCGAATGCAATACAGTAAAAGAAAATAATTATCTATGCCCTCAATGCAAGTCGGCTCTCTAATTTCCCTCTGTTTAAGTGGTACTTGTAGTTTTCTAGGGATTTAAGGTCAACCAATTAGGAAGAGTGTTGTCTGCTCTTGTTTTGTACCAAAACCCTCATATTTTAGAAGTAGCCATCTTTCCTAACCATGACTCTCCAAAATTTCTGTTGACAAACCATTCTAGGCTGTCATGACTTCTGGCTAAGATGATCACACTTGTTTCTAATGAGGTATTCTCCTTGTTTTAAGAATCCTTGATTCAACTAAAACTTCACAAGGTAGATTTGTGCTTTCTCTCTTTTATTGTTTCTGGGCGTTGTACCTACCTACATTACACTATGTTTAACACAATGTTGTTATGGTGTTTACCCATACGTATAACTATTTTGGGAATTCTTGGGATTCTTGGGGCCATATATTTCCAATTCAGTATGCTTTGTCAAGTAACAATTGGATGAATGGATAAATGAATGAATGATTGAAAAGAATATCTAGAACCCTGTTGCTTTCTGATTCTGATTCTCCTGCCTTGGGAAAGTTATCGACAGCCCTGGAGCCTCCTGTTTTAAGGCATTTAAATGAGACAAAAATATATACTTCAGAGAGTTATTTAAAAACATTTAAATTCCACAATATATATGTAATCACATAGCTTACTGCCCAGTTTGTGGAATATATTTTTAAAAAGCCTTTCTCGATAACTTTTTTCAAAAATATCCTTCGTCTATACTAAAATGTCTTCATTGCCTACTAAAATTACCCCAAAATCCATGACATTTAAAATCATCTCTCAATCACCTCAAGATGAATTTTGGAACTTTGTTCCTCGTTTCTCTTATACACTTCTATTCATCAAATCAGATTGCATGTTACTGCACAATTTACTCTCTATTTTGCACCTTTTTCTCTGTACTTTCCTGGGCATTTCCTGTTGAGAACTCTCCTGTTAACAGCTTTTATTCATCTCCTTTTCTAAGTTGCAATGATTCCTGTCCATAAAGAGCTATATCACATGTCTATTTTTCCTGGTAATTTTCCTAATTCTAATGCAGTGAGAGCTGATTGATCTCTCACTCCTTGAAATCCTATCAACTGTTATTTCTCTGATGGTAATTCTGTTGTATGTATCATTGTAACCATACTGTAAATATTTTGCTTATCCTCCTTTTTAGATAGCATATTGAAATAAGGGACAATTTTTTAGTGTCTTTTAATTTTCTGGTATTTTCCATAATCAGAACTCACAAAGAAAAGTTGTTGAGGCAATTGAAATGGAAATTTATTCACACTCTGTCTAAAAATGAAAATGTTGAATTCATTTTGAAATATTATTTCTCAATATGATTAGACTTGTAAGTCTTAGTTCTACCTTGTTTTCTCTGTTTAGATACAAAAAAATGGCGTTTAATTAGTGGTAATATCAGTGGTCTGCCTGCTATAGTTGCCTGCTTTGCCTACTATAGTTGCTTGCCCATTAATAGCTCATTGGGATGACCAGCTCATTTCACCAGGGTCACTAAGCATCTGCTAGATAATGATGACTTTCAGCCATTGCTAAAGATGAAAGACAAATGTTTCTCATTATGCATAAGACAATTTAGCATTTGGCAAAATCAAAGGTATATTTTGCCAAAAATGATTCTCTTTAATTATTAGGCCAGTGTGTATTTCAAAGGAAATTTAATTGATTCATTTACTTATAACTCAATAAAATGCACTTTAAAATCTATCGGCTGTTCATAAAGTCTTATATTTATTATATAACCCATCTTTTTTTTCCTTTGTACGAAGTACATGAAAAATAAAGAGTTGCACATTATTGATTTGAAATCCTGAAAACATAAAAACTAATGATTTAGAGAAGACCAAAAGAAAAATACAATAGTTTCTTTCAAGGGCTCATAATTAGAGAGGCCAATTAGAGATAGAGAAAAAGATGAATGTGTGTAAATAGTATGACATCCATGAAGTCCTTTTGAATTCGAAGTGAATTATGAATTAAGGAACTCAAGAGACAAGCAAAGCCAGAAACAATAGGCCTGTGTGTTTAGTATTGACTGCAAAGACCACTTCGAAATCCCAGTAACAGAATAAAAACTAAAGAAAGTGTGGCTGTATTCCTAACGTGATTTTTACAAGGCAGTTTTTGCTTAACTAACTTGCTGAGCTTCTTGAAAATAATGCATTGTGAAAGATAAGAAAAGTGGATATAGTATATTTCGATTTTCATAAAAGATTTTGACAGGTTCACATGAGAGATTAATGGCTTAGGTAGATAATTGTACAGAACATAGTAAGAAGTTCCTTCCATAGGAAACCAGTTCAAGAATAAAGCAGAAAAGTTGATGATAAAATATTTCAAGTAAAGAAGGAATCCAAATGGAGTAATTTACAATTTTTAAGGAATGGTATGTTTTATTTCTTAATGTTTTTCTAAAAAACAAATCACTCATATTCCATCCTACTTTCTTCTCCTCTGATTTGT
Organism: Pedetes capensis; assembly: GCA_007922755.1. Taxonomy (NCBI): domain Eukaryota; kingdom Metazoa; phylum Chordata; class Mammalia; order Rodentia; family Pedetidae; genus Pedetes; species Pedetes capensis. Next base: position 39,121 of record VMDO01015669.1, read on the forward strand.
ACTTACTATATTTATTATATTTATTATATTTAATTATGTTCTTCAAATATGTGTGAGGCTAACTACAAATTATATTGATAGTGATTACTAGTATGCTCAGCAAGAAAAGGCAAGTAAACATAGGACAGTGTATGGCAAATTTACATTTTCCTAATAGGTTAAAGATCTATTGTCATTAGGTCAGAAGTCTGAACTTCACAAACAGTAATAACATTGCACTAAGGCCAATTTTTTGAATTACAAAAAAATGAGAAAAATACTATCTTTGCATTTGTAAGTATGACAATAAAAATATTATATTGCTTAAATCTAGGTAGAACTAAGTGGGCAAGGTTTACCTAGGTTTAAATAAATTATTTGTTCATTTGTTAAGTAAACATTCCTTATGCCTCCTCCCCACTGACTTCTTATGTGTTTAACCTAACCTCTTAGTTTTTCTGAAAATTTAGGAAAGAAAATACTACTATATGGGTGCTTTCCGTTTATTTTTCCTGGACAAATAGAATGTTTTTCTACTTTATACATTCAGTGTATCAAAGCTAGAATATAGTATGGTTAAGTTGGTTTCAAAGTAAAGTGAACAAACAGATAAGAGCAAACCCTGTAGATAGACAATATTCCCATTTTTTCAAAGTGATATGCTCCCATTTTGAACCATATAGAAAATCCAGAGATCTGTGTGTGTGCTTCCATTTAGAATAATCAGGAACAAGTGATGTAAAGAACAATAGAATAGGATGGTTGTTATCTATTGTACTAATCCTTTCCTAACTATTCTCACTGTTACTGTTTTTACTAGAAAGTCCTGTCTTTTATGTACAATCACTGAATATTTTATTTGGAGTTCTCTTAGTAGGCAAAACATACATTTTTTTTAAAGTACCAACTGTGAGACAATACAAACATGCTGCTTACTGAGCATCACAATGAATAAGTGAAGTAGAGTCTTTTACAGTTCAGCAGGGGTAATAAATGATTAAATGAGTGACTTAACAATGCGGCATCATAAAGCAGGATAGCTAACATAGTAGGACAGTGCATGTTTTAAAAGAGTCCATCAAACCTATCAAGGGGCATGAAATTGAAATCTTAAGGAGAGCTTAATCCCCCTGGGAGGTGGGTAAACAATGTTATCTAACATCAGTTGTTTAGATCTGGTCACATGAGACATTTCAGTCAATCCTCACAAAACAGCCCTTTTTAGTGCACATTACTATTCCTATTTTAAAGAAGCAGATATGAAGACTGGGAAAAATTTAATCCAACACAATATTTTCCTGGATTCAAGGTACAATTATCCTTGGAGGAGCCATATCAACATTCCAGTTCACCTATTTTTAGACAACATTATAGTGATGATTTTCTTCTTTGCTCCCTAAGTTTGCTTTTTAGAGAGACTCAAAGAAGTAATGACTGATATCACAAAATTCTGACTTTGGGATGAGTATCCGTGGAGATAAGGAAATAGGCAGCAATCTAGTAAGGAGAGATCTGCCAGAAATTCATGGCTGAAATCTCAGCTTTTCCTAAATCACAGTGGAATTTTACATCCCTTGGAGGCACTTGCTTTCCTGAGCCAGCCAGGCACTGAAATGTGACAGGTCCAGCTGTCCAGTAGCTGTTGCTGGATGGATCCTCTAGCAAAAAAACATTGATATTTAGGGAGATTCAGCTACTGTCTTTAGGAAACAGCTCAGATTAATTTAAATTGTATGTTGGCCACATATTGATATTTTTCTATTTTTTAAACTTACTTCTAATTATAAATATTCACTTTCATTTCTTGTCCATTTTTGCACCAAATGTCCTCTCTCTCTCTTTCTCCACCCCTTCATACACACAGACACATACACAGTAACACAGACATATTCCTTTGGAAACATACACACATCTTTTGAAGGTGCAAAGACATAGCAATAACAAAAGAGTTGCCTGTAGAGGAAAAAGAAGTATTTTTTAAAATTTCTCAACTAGATAGAAAACTCAAACCTAATATTTTTATAAGTATTTGAAATACACAAATATTGATTTAAATTTTCTAATGTGTTTGACTAATGAGTAAAAATGAAGGATAAATAGTTAATAAGATTTAGGAAAATTAATAGAACATTATTAATAAGAAGAGAGCAGGAAAATATTAAGTATTAATTGCTTGGACAATTACAGAATCATCTGCTATATCCCATCTTGTTTTATTTTTAAGAAATTTCTAGCAACATTAAATGTAGTCTTAACTTGGAATGAAGTAAGAACGGTTTTTAACCAATTGCTTTAGAGCATCTTTGTTCTTCATATAGAATGTATTTGAGGAATTACTTTCAATCTGTAAACTAAGAGTTCAATAATTTTCACATGTGCTCAGTTGTCTGTTTACCCTACGCCTATATAGACAGACCCCCACATGTCTGTCAGTTTGCCTCACTGTGGGGGCTTGTGTGTTGCGATGAGACTGAGAGCTCTGCCACTGGTACCTCTGATATGAGCAAGGTTACCACTGGCGGACAGTTTTTCAGCTGAGCTTCCAGACTAAGACAGACTAGGCAGTAGGACCTGGCGAGCCACTCCCTAAAACAACTAGCCATTGAAAACCCTATGAATAGCAAAGAAACACTGTCAGATATAGGGCCGGAAAATGAGCCCCCAAGGTTGGAAGGCACTCAAAAGACTACTGGGGAAGAGTTGCCTCCTCCAAGTAGAGTCTACTGTGATAACGGAAATGGAGTAAAGCCCCAAGGACCTCCATTTGTTGATGTGGCATGACTCAAAATGAGGAGAAACAACTGTAAACATCCGTTAATAATTGGAACATAGAATGTACACAGTATGAATCCAGGAATATTAGAAATCATTAAAAGAGAAATGGAGCACATAAACATTGACATTCTAGGCATCAGTGAGCTAAGGTGGACCAGCATAGGCCATTTTGAGTCAGACAATCATATGGTCTACTATGCTGGGAATGATAAACTAAAGAGAAATGGGGTTGCATTCATCATCAAAAAAGACATTTCAAGATCTGTCATGAAATACAATGTTGTCAGTGATAGAATAATATCCATATGCCTACAAGGAAGGCCAGTTAATATGACTATTATTCAAATGTATGCACCCACCACTAAGGCCACAAATGAAGAAAGGGAAGACTTTTATCAGCTTCTGCAATCTGAAATAGATCAAACATGCAATCAAGACATACTGATAATCACTGGTGACTGGAATGCAAAGGTTGGAAACAAAGAAGAAGGCTCAGTAGTTGGAAATATGGTCCTAGTGACAGAAACAAAGCTGGAGATTGCATGATAGAATTTTGTCAAACCAATGACCTTTTCATTACAAATACATTTTTTCAACATCATAAATGGAGACTATACACATGGACTTCACCAGATGGAACATACAGGAATCAAATTGACTACATATGTGCAAAGAGACGATGGAAAAGCTCTGTACAAAATGTCAAAACAAGACCAGGTGCTGACTGTGGATCAGACCATCAACTTCTCATATGCAAGTTCAAACTGAAGCTGAAGAAAATTAGGACAAGTATACAAGAGTCACAGTATGACCTTGAGTATATCCCACGTGAGTTCAGAGACCACCTCAAAAATAGGTTTAATGCATTAGACACAAATGATAGGAGACCAGAAGAACTGTGGCATGACATAAAAGATATCATTCAAGAAGGAAGCAAAAAGTTCTTAAAAAGACAAGAAAAAAAGAAAAGACCAAATTACATGTCAAAAGAGACAGTAGAACTTGCCCTTGAACGTCCAGCAGCTAAAGTAAAGGGAAGACATAATGCAGTTAAGGAACTAAACAGAAGATTTCAGAAGGCAGTTCGAGAAGATAAAAACAAATATTATAATGACATGTGCAAGGAGCTGGAGGCAGAAAACCAAAAGGGAAGAATAGGCTCTGTGTTTCTCAAGCTTAAGGAAGTGAAGAAAAAGTTCAAGCCTTGAGTGGCAATAGTGAAAGATTCTACAGGGAAAATATTAAATGATGCAGGGAACATCAAAAGAAGATGGGAAGAATACACAGAGTCATTATGCAAAAAAGAATTGTTAGATGACCAGCCATTCCAAGAGGTTGCATATGAAGAGGAACCAGTGGTGTTGAAGGATGAAGTGGAAGCTGCCTTGAAAGAATTGGTGAAACACAAAGCTCCAGGAATTGATGGGATACCAATAGAGATGTTTCAACAAACAGATGCAGCACTGGAGGTGTTAACATGTTTGTGCCAACAGGTTTGGAAAACAGCTACTTGGCCAACTGACCGGAAGAGATCCATATTTGTGCCTATTCCCAAAAAAGGGGATCCAACTGAATGTGCAAACTATTGGACAATATCATTAATATCGCACTCAAGCAAAATTCTACTAAAGATCATTCAGAAGCAACTGCAGCAGTATATAGACAGGGAATTACCAGAAAATCAAGCGGGATTCAGAAGAGGGCAGGGAACTAGGGACATCATTGCTGATGTCAGGTGGACATTAGCTGAAAGCAGAGAATATCCAAAAGATGTCTATCTATGTTTTATTGACTATGCAAAGGCATTTGATTGTGTGGATCATAACAAATTATGGATAACACTTTGGAAAATGGGAATACCAGAACACCTAATTGTGCTCATGAGAAATCTATATGTGAACCAGGAGGCAGTTATTCGAAAAGAACAAGGAAACAATGCCTGGTTTAAAGTTGACAAAGGTGTGCGCCAGGGCTTATACTTTCACCCTATCTCTTTGATTTATATGCTGAGCAAATAATCCGAGAAGCTGGACTTTATGAAGAAGAACGTGGCATCAAGATTGGAGGAAAACTCAATAACAACCTGCATAATGCAGATGACACAATTCTGCTTGCTGAAAGTGAAGAGTATTTAAAACATTTACTGACAAAATTCAAAGATCATAGCCTTCAATATGGGTTGAGACTAAACATTAACAAAACAAAAATG
>VMDO01015670.1:0-50293 GCA_007922755.1 Pedetes capensis
GGGTCCAGGCCCAGCCTCCTCCCTCAGACCCAGGAATTAGGGATCCAGGCCCAGCCTCCTCTCTCAGACCCGGGGGTCCAGGCCCAGCCTCCTCCCTCAGACCCAAGAGTCCAGGCCCAGCCTCCTCCCTCAGACCCAGGAACTGGGAATCCAGGCCCAGGCTCCTTTCTCAGACCCAGGAATTGGGGATCCAGGACCAACCTCCTCCCTCAGACCCAGGAATTGGGGATCCAGGCCCAGCACCCCCGGCTCACCTGTGCACCCTGGCTCTGGGCCTCACGCACGTAGCCCTGGGCCAAGCCCCACGCAGCAGCCCCCCGGGCCCCCATGTCCACAGAGCCGTCCAGCCCGCAGCCGCTCCGCAGATGCCCCATCCTGGCCTGGAGCCGCCTCATGGCTTCATCCCACACGGACTCCTGCACAAGGAGCCTGAGGCCCCCCTGTTAGTGCGAGAGGCATCGAGCGGGGCTGGGGTCAGGGCAGTGGGGACCCACCCGGGCCAGGGAGCCACAGAAAGGTGGCGATTCGAACAGTGGAGGCAGAGGCTGGAAAGGAGGGACGAGGACCCTTGGAAAGATAGAGAACCCAGTAGGGACAAGGGCCCTGGGTGCAGAAGGTCCAAGCGCCCGAGAGCCGGTCCAGGAGATGCGAGGCGAGGCCTCCCTAACACGCGACCGCATAGACGGAGATTTAAAACACAAAGACCCCGGAGCTGAACTGAGCAGACATGCAGGACCCTGCGGTCCGCAGAGAGACGCAGGGTCGCCGCGGGCCTCACCGGGCTGCGGTCTGACCAGGCCGCGTCCACGACGCCTTCCACCGCCGAGTCCACGTCCGCTGAGTCCGTCAGCAGCAGCACCGACTCCACGCCAAGGGCCAGGCCCAGCTCAGCCCCTCCGCCCGCCAGGGCCCGCCGGAGCGCACGTCCCTCCTGAGGGGCCCCGTGGGGTTCAGCTGGGGCAGCAGGCCCCAGGGCTCCAGCCGCATCCGTCCCCTCCCCACCCCAAGGGTACCTCGACAGCTCCACAGAAGGTCACCTTCTGGATGCCAGGGCAGGAGGCCAGGGCTGGGCCCAGGGAGGGGGGGCCGCTGACCACGTTGAGGATGCCGGGGAAGGCACCCAACTCCCCGGCCAGCTGAGCCAGGAGGAGGGGTGTCAGAGAGGCGGGGGGCACGAGGGCCACCACGGTGCAGCCTAGGGAAAGCAGACAACTTGAGGACCCTGGAGTAGAGACCTCCTCCCCCAGACCCAGGACCCCAGGCTGCCTCCCCCAGGCCCAGGACCCCAGATCTCCTCCCCCAGACCCAGGACCCCAGGCCTCCTCCCCCAGGCCCAGCCCTCCTCCCCAAGAGTGAGGGTCCAGGCCCAGTCCCCACAGTGAGACTCGGAGGTCGGGGTCCCGGCCATCGTTACCCACAGCTAGCGCGGGGCACACCCTCCACATCATTTCCAGGAGGGAGAACTTCACCGGCAGGATGAGGCCGACGACGCCTGCAGGAAAACCAGACGAGGGCACTGGGCCGCCGGGCTGGGGGACCGTGGGGAGGGAGGGGTGGGACTCCAGGCCTCACCTATGGGCTCCCAGCCTGCCCGCGCCGCCTCCTGGGCGTGGGCCTGCAGTGCGTGGTACTGGAGCAGCCGCTGGGCCAGCGGGATGTCCCTGCCGCGGACCTCACGCACGGCCCGCCCGGTAACCAGCGAGTCCAGGGTCCACAGCAGCTGCTGGTGCTTATGGGTCATCTTGGCCAGCCTGGGAGAAAGCGAGGCCTGGTCCTGTCCCAGGGCAACGGGGACCCCAATCCCAGGAGCCCTTGGGCCACACCCACCACTTGCCAGGGGCACAGGCCACGGAGGATTTATGGGAATGAAGCTGAGGAAATTCTCAAACCCTGAGGGTACAGCGGAAAGGTTTTGGCCTCCCATATCCCACGCCCGGAAGACACTGAGAACTTGGGCTTAGGTTCTGTCTCAACTCCATTTGGAGAAACGCAATCTTTGTCTCTAGCTGCCTCCAAAGCATGCTGGAAAAGTGGGTACCTGGACCCCGACAGGCGGCTAAGATATGGAAACCCCCACGATATTCTAGGAAATTGGCACCGAGAAACTCCCGGACCCCAGTAAACTGTGGGAAATGGGTGATCTGGCCACTAAAGCCCCCAGTGCATGCTGGGAATGTAGCCGTAGCTGCCAGTTAACTGAGTGGGACCTTGGGAAGTGAGGTGCCATTCCTGCCATCTCCTGGGGGCACAACTTGGCCACATTACCTGGTCAGGTGCTGGGCCCGTGCGGCTCCGGGGAGTCGCCCCCAGCTTTCAAATGCAGTCCTGGCAGCCACCACCGCGGCGGCCACATCCTCAGCCTCTGCTTGGAGGCAGCTGGCCAAGTTCTCTCCTGGGGAGACAAAAGAGGGGACCTGGATGGCAGGAGATATTGGGGCCCATGTCAGAGCTGGGGGGAGCTAGACGCCTGAGCCTGGGATTGGTCCAAGGCAGCTCCCTTTGTCACTGGTCATTGCTCCGATCACTTCCCCTAGACAAGGGAGGGCCTTTAGCAGAGAGCAACTTCAAAAGGCCTCTATCTTGTTGTTTTTAGCTTCCATCAAGTCCAACTCATAGCAACCCTAGGTACAACAGCATGAAACACCCCCCGACACTGTGACATGCAGACGATCTTTTTTACATTTAAGCCCATTGTTGCAGTCACTGCGTCAATCCATCTAGTTCAGGGTCTTCCTTTTTTCCCGCTGACCCATAATTAGGATGACTGTCATCTGGAGGAAACAAACCTCAGCCCCTTCCCCGCCAGCTCCCTGTGCTCCCGTGGGTTCTCTCGCACAGGGAACAGGGTCTCCCTGGTGTGCTCAGCTGGAAGACACAGGTGTCTCTCCTTCCTGAGGACTGGGGGTCATCTCACACCTGTGATGGGATCCTGGCAAGGCACCGAATCCCGATGTTCTGGCTCCAGCCACTTCCCATTTACATAGTGGCCCAGGTGGCGGTCGTGCGCGTCCAGCCAGGCCTGGGAAGGTTTGGAAAAGCACCTGTGAGTTCGCTCCATTCCTACCCAGAGTCCTCTGGGAGGCGACGCTTGCATCCCTCTGCTTCATCACCAAACATGCTTTGCCTCCGCCATCCGTCTAGAATGGACGGATAGTCACAGCCCCCCTGTACCAGGCTGTGCTGAAGCCCACGGCAGCCATACTTTAACACTTGCTGTGACTTTTGTTGGTTCTCGTCTCTCATGTGCATTCCACGTGGCTTTCTCTCCCTGGCCACGTGTGCCCTGTCGCTAAACCCCACATACACTTTCCACTTTGTCCTGCCTTTTCTCTTACCCTGCCAACTGGCCCCTCTCATTTCCCTTTAAAGTAAAATGGTCACCCAGTAGTTCCAGACTCAAATGGCCACGTGGAAAAGGATTGTTTTTGAAATAGGGTTGTGTGAACATGAACAGGGCGTTAGCTACTAACAGACTGTTGGTGCTGTGAAACGTGATAACAGCACAGTATTTGTCTAATAAGATGAGTCCTTGCTTGTTAGAAGTAATGATTTAAATATTTATGGGAAAATAACATGACATCCGGGGTTTTGTTTAAATTACTCTTAAAAATAAAAACAAACAAATAACTGGACAAAATGTTGTTGAAGTTGAGTCATGAGGACATGGGAGTTTCAAGTACTCTATGGAAGACAGCCCCCCCCCCAAACCCCACAAATGTTAACAGGGCCCTGGAAGGCCATTAAGTGGGGGAAGAGGGTCTGATGGAGACCAAGAGCTTCAAACTTCTCTAAAAGGGCTGAGGCAATAGGTTCCAGATGACTTTTGTCAGGGAATTGGAGCCAAAGGTTGCCAAATTTTGGGGTTTTATTTTCAAAAGACTCTAAAATCCCAGATGTTTAGATGCAATATTGTCCAGCAATTGTCATTCTCAAAAACAAAACACAGGCCAAAGAAAACATGTTTGTTGGTCAAGTCTGCAAGGTTGAGATCTTCGCTGACGGGGGAGAAACCATGGGTCTGGAACCCAAGTACTCAAGTTTTTTTTTTTTTTTGGTACTGGGGGTTGAACCCAGGGCCTCGTGCCTGCATGCTCTGCAAGTGCTGGACCACTGAGCTGCACCTCAGCCCATTTTGTTTTTTTTTACTTTTTTGAGACAGGGTCTCGCTAAATTACACAGACTACCTCTGGTCTCGAACTTGCGATCCTCCCGCCTCTGCCTCCCGATCCTCCTGCCTCCGCCTCCCGAGCTGCTGGGATCACAGGCATGTGCCATGGCGCCCGGCACAGGACTCAAGTTTTTTTGAGATAGGGTCTTCCCATGTTGTGTAATCTGGCCTGGGATGAACTCTCTGTCCTCTTGCCTAGACCTCCTGATTGCTGGGATTACAGTCTGGCACCACCATGCCCGGCTCAACTTCATTCCTTTTAAACTGTGTGGACTGTGGGTAAAATCTGCTACCTCTTCAGCCTTCTGTGTTCTGCCACTAAAATAATGACAATAATCCCCTCAGTTATTCTGGAGATTAAGTGAAATCATGTTTAGCACAGAGGTTGGAACTTAGAAAGCATCCAGTCAATTCATCGATCCTGGCTATTACGCACCCCATGATTGCTATCTCAGGACATTCCAGCCCTACTCAGCCTCCAAGTGGGGGGATTCTCTGACTTTGTCCCTATCTGAGCCTACACTACATTTCTAGTCGCTCCTACAGTTCAGTATTTTTCCATATAGGTGGCTCCCAGGTCCGTCTGCAGAGCAATGGCTGGTCCTGAGGCCCAGGCCCAAGGAGCGCTAGAGTCCGGCACGTGCGTGGCTGTCCCCAGGGCCTCACCCTCTCCTCTAGTCGCCACAGAGCCAGACTTTCCTCCCATCGCGCCCCTCCTGGGTTCACCACGCAGGGCAGCCACCCCGGAGCCAGGCCGGTCCCTGCCCTCCCAGCCCTGCAAACGCCGCAACTCTACGCTTCTGCCCCGGCACGGGGGGACACTGGGGGACCTCGCGGGCAATCACAGGGGTGCTCTGGCCTAGTCTGGGGTCCCAGGAGCTCGCGAGGGCCCCACAAGTGTGAAGGGTGCCCGAGGGAGCCTCGCAGGAACTCCGGGGACCCCGAACGACCAAGGCAGCCACAGGGTGATCTGAGGGTCCCAGGAGCCCCCCGAGGCCCTACGGAGTCTGGGGGACCACGGGAGGCACTGGGAATCACGAGGCCCTCGGGGGGTTCCGGGGAACTGGGGTGGCACCGCGGCGACAGTGGATCTCGGGAATGGAGGACACGGAGGGCGGTGCAGCACCAGCCCCCGGGAACCGAGCCAGGCGCGGGGCCGCAGCGCATGCGGAGTGGGCGGAGCCGAGCCGCCGCGGTGCGTCACGGGAGTTCGAACGCCGGCCGCGGCCGCGAGGTCTGGGGAGGGGGCAGCGCCGCCGGCCGGCCTCACCAGAGCGCATGCGTGGCTCTCGGGCGCGGGTCCGTACTCCAGCGTGGTGAAGATTTCGTGGGCCTGGGGCCCCGCGCGAGTCGCCGACATCGCCCGCCTGCACCGTCTTCCACCGAGGACCGCCGGGCGCGCTGCCCAGAAGAGCCCTGAGGTCGGAAGGGTGGCCCCGCCCCCTCCGGTCTAGGGGGCGGGCCACAGTAAGGGGCGGGGGCTACTAGGGGGCGGGGCCAAGGGTACCGCGCGTATCCTCGACCCCTCCCTCACGCTAGAGGGCCGGGTGGCCCCGCCCCTAGGTGGGTGCTGGGAAATGGGGCGTCCTAAACCTCAAAGCACACGCTGGGTTGGAGATGAGGTGCGCTGACCGCCGCAGGGGCTCGGACCTAGAGGCGTGGGCTAACGGACATGTCCCGGCCCCTTTCTTGCGTTGGAGACAAAAAGTGCAGTTTTCAGTCCGAATTACATTTACTGGGAGTCTGGATCTAGCTCGGGGACCAAGTGAAAATTCAAAGATCAGATTAGGGGAGAAGTGAAGCTTTTCTTTTTCATGTTCTTTTTCCTTTTTTTTTTTTTTTTAATTGTGGTACTGGGGGTTGAACCGAGGGCCTCGCACCTGCATGCTTTGCAAGTGCTTAACCACTGAGCTGCACCCCCAGCCCATTTTTTCAGTTTTTGAGACAAGGTCTCGCTAAGTTACGCAGACTGCCTCTGGTCTCGAATTTGTTATCCTCTTGCCTCCGCCTCCCGAGTCGCTGGGATGACAGGCGTGCGCCACGGCGCCCAGCTTTTGTTTCTTTCTCTTTCTTTCTTTTCTTTTCTTTTTTTTTTTTTCTTTTATGTATTTATTTATTTTTGCGCTCCTGGGGATGGAGTCCAGGGCCTTGCTTGTGGTGGATTGGTGCTCTACCACTCAGCCGCACCCCCAGCCCGAGATTAAGGTTTTGAAGGCGTGGCCGATGTAACCACACCCGCAATGGTTGTTAGGAAGGGCGGAAGTGTGGCTTTTATTGATGAGGGAAGTGTGGCATTGGTGGGTGGGCCTCTAGGCTTGTTTTTGATTGGTTGATGTGAGAAGCGTGGCTGCAGACTTTGGATGTGATTGGTCAGTTCTGGTGAATGCGCGTTGGGGTAGCCGGAAGTGTGAGCTGCTGCAGTTCCAAAGCGACAGAGACCGGAAGTATGGTTACATTTAGCCTTTTCGCAGGTGCGCTGTAGGGTGCGCCTGCAGGTGTGGGTTCCCCCCGCATGTGAGGACTGTGTCTGGGCTGGGAGAGAACCGTAGTGTGGGGCAGATTGGGTTTCCGGAGCTTAAGCCGCCCGGGACTCTTTCCCAAGGCCATGGCGGACTCGAAGCTGCTGGACCCAGAGATAAACGAGGCAGAGGCAATGGGTGACGAGACGGCACAGTTCGAGGAGCTGCTGCTGCAGGTGCGGGACTCGACTCCTGGATCCCGGGCATTGGGGGATTTTTTTGGTTTGGATGTCCCGAGATGGGACTACAGCTCCCATAGGGCACTAGGGCGGCAAACAGGGCCGACGGGATTTGTAGTTGCCTGGCTCCAAGTTTGCAAGGCTCTGGAGGAATGAGAGTGGGGTTTAGGAGGAAGGGCGTCTAGAATGTTTAATTTCTCATGTCCGCAGCGCTCGTATATAAGAGTGTTGCTCTGTAACCATTTGAGGAACAAATGAGCCTGGAGGCTGTTTTCTTTCACAGGCTTCCAAGGAGCTGCAGCAAGCCCAGACACCCAGACCAGAATGCACCCAGATCCAGCCTCAGCCTGGTGAGAAAGACAGAAACTCAGGCCAAGCGGGTTGGAGCCCCGTGCAGAGAGCAGCAGAGACCCAGAGACAGGGGCGGCCTGGGGTGGGGGACGCAAAGGGAGGAGGAGGAAAGGAGATACAGTGAGGGGATGTGAAGGCCAGGGGTGGGCGTGTGCACCGGCCCCCCAGGGGTCACCTAGGGAAGTAACCCAGGAAGCAGGCAGAAGTCAGAAAGCTGCGTGGGTAGGGGACAGAGGCTCCAAGACAGGAAGAGGGTCAGGGGCTTCAAGGACAAGGAGGGGAGAGAGAAAAATGCAGTGGGAGGGGAGGCAGCGGCGCAGCAGAAGGACAAGGAAAAGGGCAGGGGTGCCCAGGCTGTGCCCACATGGTCAGGACAAACCCACCCCTGCAGGCTTCTGTGTGAAGACCAGCTCTGCGGAAGGGAAGGTTTTCATCAACATTTGCCACTCCGCCTCCATCCCTCCCCCGGCGGACGCCACTGAGGACGAGCTGCTGCGAATGCTGGAGGAGGACCAAGCCGGCTTCCGCATCCCCATGAGCCTGGGCGAGCCGCACGCGGAGCTGGATGCAAGTCAGTGCCCTGAGGACCCGGGTTCCTGGACGTCGGCACCCCATCTCCAGGCCGTTCCATGTGGCGTCTTCCGAGCCCCTTCGGCCCACAGCACCCAGACAGACTTGCTTCTCCCCTGTCCAGACTGGCACTTCCTACCCCGCGCCCCTGAGTTGATCTCCCGCTCCAGCCCTCACTGTCGTCCATCCTCTGCCCTCCTCTTTTGGCTGCATCTACGTCTCTCCCTGTTTCTGTCTCTGTGTCCTGTTCTGCACCTTGTCTGTGTTTCCTGAAGCCTGCTGGGACCCAGCTTTGAGCAGTGCCCAGGGAGAAGGGACTTTCCAAACCCAGATCCCACCCTCCAGAGACTGCCAGTCATGAGTGGGGGCACGTGAACAAGGGCAGTTGCAACATGGGGTGATTTGTGCCGTGTTGGAGGGGACACAGCCCCCAGGGGGTTCTTCTCCGTGGCGTGGGGAAGCCTTCATGGCGGAGGGGGCAGACACAAGATGTGAAGGAACCAGAGTGCATCAGCTGAAGTCAGCGGAGAGGGTTTTAGGCAGAAGGAACAGAGGGGCCCAGATCGGGGGACAGAAGATTGGGTTGGATGAGCCAGGAATCTAGAACCAATGGAAGGAATTTAAAGGGACAAGTCTCTAGATGGGAAATAAGCTTTACCTGAGAGGCTGGAGGGATGGGCCACTCAAGGCCTCTGATGCCAGGCCGGGGTATTCAGACCTTCGCCTGGGGCACTAGGGAGGGGCAGGTCAGCCCTGGGGACATGAGCATGTGCCCTCACTTGCAGATGTTTGGGTCCCTGGTCCTTGTGGCTGCTGTGCCTGGCAGACTTTTCCTGTCTGTGTCCCGGCTGTGGGGGTCCTGCGGAGGGCCGGAGGGCCGGGCGGTCTCACCCACTGTGTCTCTCCACAGAAGGCCAGGGCTGTACCGCTTACGACGTAGCAGTCAACAGCGACTTCTACTGGCGGATGCAGGTCCGGGGCAGGGGTGGGCACGGTCTGGGCAGGGCTGCTTCCTCCAACGCCTCCGCCCCACCGTGTCTCTCGTCCCTCTCTCCCTAGAACAGCGATTTCTTGCGGGAGCTTGTGGTCACCATCGCCCGGGAGGGCCTCGAGGACAAGTACGGCCTGCAGCTGAATCCAGGTGCAGGGTGGGACCCGGGCTGTCAGGAGGAGGGGAGCCCGAGGAGATTGGGGGCTGCCCTGCAAGAGAGGGGGCTGGGGGAGTTCAAGAGATGGGACTCCTGCCGGGCGTGGTGGCGCAAGCCTGTAATCCCAGCGGCTGGGGAGGCGGAGGCAGGAGGATCACAAGTTCAAGACCACAGGCAGTCTATGTAATTTAGGGAGGCCCTGTCTCAAAAAGTAAAAAAATGGGCTGGGGGCGCAGCTCAGTGGTTCAGCCCTTGCAAAGCATGCAGGCGCGAGGCCCTGGGTTCAACACCAGTACCACCAAAAAAAATAAATAAATAAAAAGAAATGAAATAAAATAAATCAATAAATAAGGAGAGGGGGTGGGGCTTCTCCAGGGGAGGAACCAGGGGCGGGGCAACTGGGGAGGGGCTGGAGCCTTCCCCAGTCTTTGATGGAATCTTTGCCGCCTTCTACCCTCAGAATGGCGCTTGTTGAAAAACCGGCCTTTCCTGGGCTCCATCTCGCAGCAGAACATCCGCTCCCAGCAGCGGCCCCGGATCCAGGAGCTGGGGAACCTGCCTGCATCCGGCTCCCTGAGAGCCGAGGAAGGGTGGGCCCGCAGGAGATCCCCTGTCCTGTGGCTCCCTGTCATTCCCTCTGCTCTCCCCACACACTCCTGGCCATGTCTTGGGGGCGGCCCCTGGAGGCCTCTTCTCAGTTCCTGGCCTTTTCCTCCTCAGCCCTGAGACGCCGCACCTGAACCTGTGGCTGGAGGCCCCCGACCTCCTCTTGGCTGAAATTGACCTCCCAAAGCTGGTGAGTGAGGCTCGGACGGGGCTGGGAGGGGGACCCGTGTTCCTGGGTGAGTTGTGCTGGCTGTCGCCAGACCCGTGTGAGCCGCCTCCACTGGCCCAGCCAACAGGTGCACAGTGGGTGCTGCCTGAGGGTGCCCCAGGGGTTAGGATGCTCTGTCAGGAGGGCTGCTGAGACTTGCAGTACTGTCCTTCGCTGTATTTATTCATTTATTTATTTACTTATTTGTGCTGGGGATTGACACCAGGGCCCCACCCACACTGCGACCCTTTACATACAGTTTCCCAACACGTGAGGCTACCATGCCTGCCCCAAGTTCTTGTTGCCCTGTCGCTGGGGAGGGCGGGCTGATGACATCCACCGCGTCCCCAGGATGGAGCGCTGGGGCTGTCGCTGGAGATCGGGGAGAACCGCTTGGTGGTGGGAGACTCCCAGCAGTTGTATCGCCTGGATGCCTACCTTCCCCTTCGGATCAACGCAGAGGAGAGCAGGGCAGCCTTCCACCGGAAGAGAAGGGTACCTGGGGGCGGGGCCGATAGGGAAGGCTCTGAAGCCCTGGGCTGAGGGAGGAGGCGGGGCCTGGGCCCTGGGTCTGAGGGAAAGGGCTGGGCCTGGACCCTGTATCTGAGGTGGGAGTTTGGGCCTGGACTCTGGGTCTGAGAGAGGAGGCTGGGCCCGGACCCCTGGGTCTGAGGGAGGAGGCGGGGCTTGGACCCTGGGTCTGAGGAAGGAGGCGGGGTCTGGACCCTGGGTCTGAGGGAGGAGGTGGGGCCTGGGCTCCTGGGCCTTAGGGAGGAGGCTGGGCCTGGATCCTGAGTCTGAGGGAGGAGGCGGGGCCTGGACCCTGGGCCTGAGTCCTTTTCTTTTTCCTTTCAGCAACTGATGGTGTCCCTGCCTCTTCTGTCTATGCCTTCCTGACCAGCATCTTTCCCTGGGCTCCCAAATGTGTAGCAGCGGCTGTTGGCTCCCCCGAAGTTGAAATAAACGATTCCTGCCTTTGTTCTGTCTCTGGCTGGGGCTGTGGGGCTGTGGAGGGCAGGAGAGAGGGACTCTGTGGCCCTGGAGTCTTTGCCTTTGTGGGCCTTGTCCTCTCTGGACCTCTCCCTGCCTTCTGCCTCCTGTCTTTCTGTTCACTGGCTGCCCCCAGGGCTGCCCCGTGCACCTTCCCTGTCCCCAGCACCCCTAGGGGAAGGTCCAGGGCCCTCAGCTGAGCCTGGCCACCCCTCTGCCTTGGTGTGACTCCCCGTCGCTGGCCTCAGCGTTTCCTCCCTTCTTGCTGGGGTGGAACCTGGGGTATCGCCAGTGCCCCGCACTCGCTGTGCCGCTGAGCTGCATCCCACTGCACCCTCCTCCCTCTGATGGAACATTCCCTGGGAATCTTTGCGCTTAGAGCTTTATCCTTGGCCGAGTTAGAATCCTGCAGTGGAACAGTGCCTGGCCCTAGTAGGGAAGCTCAACAAGTACGTGGGTTCATGGCCGACGAGGACGCGGCGGAAGCTGGGTGGTAAATGCTGGGAGAACCGCCACGAGGCCAGGGCTGCTGAACCGACTGGACCTGGGCAGGAGCGCATGGTCAGCGCAGCTGCGGGAGGTGCGGGTTCCCGGGTCCCGCCGCGGGTGAACGGGCGCTAGTCCGCCAGAGGGCGCAGCGGCGCGCTGCCGGGGAACTCCACCTCCCGGCGGCCCTTCGCCAGCAGAAACCGGGAGCGAAGCGGCGCGCGAGGCCCGCCCGCCTCTGGGACTTGTAGTGCGGAGGGGGGACCCGCGCCCAGGTCCGGGGAAAGCGGGAGGCGGGGGCCGGGTCCCTCCCGCCGGCCTCGGTCTCCATGGGGATGGTTCCGGCGAGGGCCGGAGCTTGGCAGCGGCCTGGCACCCCCCCCCTCCTCCTCACCATCTGCGCCTCCCTCGCACCTGGCCCCGCGCCGCGGCCGCCGCCTCCACACGCAGCCGGGATTCTGCCGCCACCGGGTGGCGCGCGTGGACGGCTCCGCCTGCGATCCTTCCCGATACCCGGGCGCCCATCCGTCCCCGCCGGGGCCCGGGGATTTCTCCAGCGGAGACCCGGCCGGTCCAGGCTGGAGGCGCGGAGGCCGCGGGGGATCGAGGCTTCCCGTCGCCCGCCCGCCGCGCCGTCTGCTGCGCTCACCCCCTCGCGGGCCGCATCATGAAAATTTAATCCCAAATGCGTTTGCGGCTCGATGCAGGGGGCAGTAGGGAGCGAGCACGCTGCCGAGGCCCGCGTCCGCGGTGGACGCAGCCCGGGACCGCGGCTGGGCTGCGGAAGCCAGCGGGCCGCACCTGTCGGGACGCAGAGGACCTGGGGAGGACGCAGAGTAGGGGCGGTGCCCCAAGGGGCGGGGCCGCAGGGGAGGAGGCGGGACTCGGGGGCGGGGCCTGGAGCTAGGACTGGCGGGACTCTGGCGGGGACAGAACGGGTCAGGGGGACACAGGTATACATCAGGGCGGGACAGACCCTGAGGGAGGGGACAGAAGTCAGGGCGGGGACAGACCGGGAGGGGGGGACAGAAGTCAGGGCCGGACAGACCCCGGGGGAGAGGACAGGCCCCAGGTGAGTGTGTCCTGGAGGCGGGGACAGACTTAGCAGGCCGAGACCGAAGTCAACTCTTGGGCACCCGACTCCAAGAGCGGAGTTGATCCCCAGAGCCCGGCCCTCTGCAGGGGATCGAGGAGTGGGGAGGCGTCTCGGGGGCGCACCGGGCAGTGGGGTGGACCCCACCGAAGGGGAGGAAGTCGGACCGGAGAAAGTGGGGGCGGGAAGGTCGGGGAGAGAAAGCAGGGGGAGGAGGACGCGCCCCGAGGGGAGGCAGGACAAGAAGGGGACGGACGCGAACTCAGCAGCGGGGAAAGTCGGGGTGCAGACGCTGGAGCTGGGGGCCGAGAGGCCCTCGGGGGAGCCTGGGTGCGGGGATATCGGCCCTGGAGCAGATGCGGGATCCGATGGAGCCGGCGGAACCCGAGGGGCACAGAAAATAGGAGGGGAAGGGCCTGGAGGATGAAAGGCTGGAAATTCAAAGGTGCGCCTGCGGGGGGTGAGAATGCGGGAGGTTTGCAGGAGGCGATTCGGGGTGGGGAAGAGAATAGCGCGGGCCAGGGACCGAAGGCGGGGCGCTGCGGTTCCCAGCGCGTTCAAAGCCCGGGGCGGGGTCCTGGACCTGACAGGCGGAGACTGAGCGCCCTGGGCGTGCTGCGGAGCGGGGCGGGGTCCGCGGGCCGGAGCGTGGCCCAGCGGCTCTCGGGGGCGTGGCCCAGAGGGCTGGGAGAGGGCTCCGTGGGTCGGGGGCGAGTCCCAGTGGCTGGGGTGGGGCGGAGTGGGGTGGGGCGGGGCCCAGGGGTTCGGGGGCGGGCCCTAGCGTGTCGGGGCGTGGTCCAGCGGGCCTGGGCGGGTCCCAGCAGGTCTGAGCGTGTCTCGGTGGGCCTGGGCGGAGCCTCTGCGCGCCCCGCCCCTCGCACTGAGTCCTGCGCCAGCCCCCGCCAGCCGGCACTCGCAGCCTTGTTCCCCCCCGAGCGGAGCTGCGGGGCCGGCCGGGCCGGGGCGGACCCCGGGGACCCGGACGCGGCCGCCCGGGGCCCGCGGGCGGGGGGATCTGCGGGGGCACCGGCAGCAGAGGCGGCCACCATGGAGTTCCGCCAGGAGGAGTTTCGGAAGCTGGCCGGGCGCGCCCTCGGGAGGCTGCACCGGTGAGCCTGGGGGTCCAGGAGGGTTGGGGGGGGTCCAGGAGGACGCTCACCCCACCTGGGAGCAGATGGCTGGAGGCACAGGCGACACCCGGCGCGACGTGGGGGTCCCCCATGGGTGCGGTGTCCTCGCTCCATCTCTCTGACACCCGGCTCCCCCTGTCCGTTATCCCGTTCATTCTTTGTGCAGCTCACCCCGCCCTGGGCCCCACTCTTCCCACGGGACTGTACCCTCCCCTCTCTGGGTGTCGGTCCCCCGGTCTCTGTCGCCTTTCTCTGGATCTCCGGACGTTCTCTCGGGGTGTCTCTGCATTTATCTCTGAGTCTGTCCTTCCTCAGATCTCTGTCTCCTCTCTCCGCCCCCCGCCCCCTGCTTCCCTGGTCCTTGCCCTCGCCAGATATCTGTCAACCCCGTCTCTGGGTCCCATCCCCTCGTCTGTGTTTCCCCTTCTTGGGGTCTCTGTGTCACCCTCTGATCTCTGTCCCTGCTTTCTGGGCCGCCACTTCCCCGCCCTGCGTGTCTCCCCCTCTGTGGTTTTCTCTGTTTCTATCTCTCGGTGAGTTTAATCTGAAGCTAAAGCGGATTGGGGCCCACGGGTCCTTGTCCTCATGCGGAGTTAAGCTGGGAGGGAGAAGCCAGGGTGTCCTGGGTCCCTGGGGGAAGAAGGTTTGCAGGCTGAAGACTAGGCCCCTGGAGTCGGACGGATTTCCCAAGAGATACAGCTTGGATGTGATAGGGACCTGCTCCATCCAGGCAATGACCCCAGTGACCCCGGTGTCCCTTGGGGTAGCCTGGACACCTTCTCCCAGCCTCTCACCCCCAACCTCAGCTCTGGCTCCACGTCAGAGAAATTACTCAGCTGCGGAAAAGCCTAAAAATATCTGGCTACGGTGAGGGGAGGAGATGGCCTCATCAGCTCCATGCCCACCCCGTGACCTCAGACCCTGGCACCCGGCCCGCCGGCCCTGAGCCCACCAGGAGCTGGCACTCAGCCACCTCACCGGGCCAGGCCCGTGCGATCTCCTTCCAGCCCCAAAGTTACCCCACCCTGTGGAGGCACCAGAAGGAGACAGGAATAAGGCTGGACAGGGAGCGGGCGGCGCAGCATGGGGGTGGCGTGGAGGGGAGCTGAGATAACTTCACCCCTTCTTCTTCCATGCTCCCAGCCCCTCCCCACCCTTTTTCTCGCCTCCTTTCACGAGTTTCTCAAAATACACCAGTGCGAAGTCAGGAGAGCGAGAGACGGTGGGGGCTGGGGGCGGCAGGAGGAATGTGCTCCTCAGCCCTCCCTCCTCGGCTCCTCCACCGCGCATCTGGGCCCGGGGGCCACTCAATCCCTCTCCGCCCTGCCTTCACCTCTCTGAGCTGCCTCCTGGCCCCTCAAGACCCCAGAGCTCAGAGTTCTGGCCAGGCCCTCAGCGGGAATGATGTGACACCAGGGCCTGGGGTTCACTCTGGTGGCTGGAGATGGTGGGGCTGCCCTGTGTGGAAGATGCCACAAGACCCCATTTAATCCCCCAGACAAAAGCGGGGAAGTCGAGGCTCAGCCTGGCCGTGGGGGCATCGGTGGCTGAGCACCAAAGCAGGGCCGGGGCAGAGGCTGCGGGCTTTCCGTGATGAGTTGTGCGGGAGTGGGTGGAGGACTCGCTTGGACCAGGAGGCAGATGGTACCCAGGGTGGCTGGGGACAAGGACATGGGGGAGGGAAATGCAGGAGAGGAGGAGAAGCCAGAGCCTCCTTCCTGGGAGCCGGGTCTGGGAAGGGGACTGGGCCCCACTGCTGTTCTTGTGTGTGACCTTGGGCACCATTTCTGCTCTCTGAGCCTCAGTTTCCTTACTTGGACAATGGGAAGAGACTAGAGGACCAAAGGGGCTTAGGGCACAGAGACCTGGGGTGCGGAGGTCCTGACAGAGGGCAACGGAGGCAGCTTCTTCCTTTCGACTACGTCCTAAGCATTACTCTTCTTTTAAATGTTATTAATTACCTAATTAACCCGTCATTGCTGTTCTTCATCAGCAAGTTCCCAGGCTGGAGTTCGGGAACTCCATCTTTCTTCCTGTTCTTCACAACCCTGGGCTTCTCATCCCACAATTACTACCATTGCTTTGACCTTCCCTCCTCGGTGACTTACATTTTTATTCTTGCCCCCATTTTATTTTATTTATTTATTAATTATTATTATTATTTTTGGTACCAGGGGTTGAACCCAGGCCTCACCCTTGCATGCTCTGCAAGTACTGGACCACTGAGCTGCGCCCCCAGCCCATTTTTTTACTTTTTGAGACAGGGTCTCACTAAGTTATGCAGACTGCCTCTGGTCTCGAACTTGTGATCCTCTTACTTTCGCCTCCCAAGCTGCTGGGATGACAGGTGTGCGCCACCGCGCCCGGCTTCCATTTTATTTTTTGAGACAGAATCTCACTGTGTCTCTAGCCCCCATTTTATGGATGTGGGATACTGAGGCCCCCGTTTGAAAAGCCTTAGTTAGAGAGATCTGACATCTCAAAATAAACGATGAATATCAAATTTCAGGGGCTGCAATTAGTTCTTGAGTTTCAGGGTCAAATAGCTGAGATCAACTTGGGTCAGAGTCTCAGCTCATTGGCTGGCTTGCTTTGGTGGGGGCGGGACAGAGGAGGAGTCCTTGTCACCTCTTACTATTCATTCTGGGGGTTCTCTGACTCCTCCCCCTCACAGGGTCTCTCTTCCTTTGCCCCTGGGTTCTGGCCACTCCCCCTCTCTTCCTAACGCCCCTGGTTCCTACAAGGCCCCCCCAACATCCCTAAGTTCTGGGATGGGGAGGGTGGCTGTGTTCTCTTGCCCCTCCCTCTCTGCAGACCGTCTGGCTGTTCCTTCCTCCCCCGTCCCATCTCCCTCGCCTCCATCTGTTCCAGCCCCTTCCTGGGATCCAGCCCGATCCCCTGGCTGCCTCCCCACCTCAGAGAGGGGGCCACACCTCACACCTCAGGCCCAGCCTGCCTTTCCTCTGTCTCCTCCTGTCTTCTCTGCCCTCTGCCTGGCAGTGCTCAGGATCTCTGGGCTCCTCCTCCACATCTCTGACTTCCCCTGGGTCTCTGACCCTCTGCTGGGTCTCTGACCCCCTCTCTCTGGGTCTCTGTCTCTCTCTAGGTCTCTGTCCCTCTCTCTGGGTCTCTGTCCCTCTCTCTGGGTCTCTGTCCCTCTCTCTGGGTCTCTGTCCCTCTCTCTCTGGGTCTCTGTCCCTCTCTCTGGGTCTCTGACTCCCTCTCTCTGGGTCTCTGTCCCTCTCTCTGGGTCTCTGTCCCTCTCTCTGAGTCTCTGTCCCCCTCTCTCTGGGTCTCTGTCCCCCTCTCTCTGGGTCTCTGTCCCTCTCTCTGGGTCTCTGTCCCCCCTCTCTGGGTCTCTGACTCCCTCTCTCTGGGTCTCTGTCCCTCTCTCTGGGTCTCTGTCCCTCTCTGGGTCTCTGTCTCCCCCTCTCTCTGGGTCTCTGACCCTCTCTCCAGGTCTCTGAACCTCTCTCTGGGTCCCTGTCCCCCAAGACTTTCTCTCTGGGTCTCTGTCCTCTCTAGGTCTCTGTCCTTTCTGGGTCTCTGTCCCCCTCTCTCTGGGTCTCTGTTCCCCCCTCTGTGGGTCTCCGTCCCTCTCTCTGGGTCTCTGTCCCCCTTCCTCCGGGTCTCTGACCCTCTCTCTTCCTTCTCTGCACAACCCCCATCTCTGTCTCCCTCCTTTTGGTGTCTCCCCACCTGCCTCACGGCCCTTCCTTCCCCCATGGCCTCTCCCTGGCTTGGAGACGTCCCTCCAAGTGCCCTATCCATCATCGCAGACTCAATCCTGGATCCAGAACGGGCGGGGGCGAGAGCCACGCTGGGGAATGAGCCAATCTCCCTGCCAGGGCCATCTGTCCCCTTCCAGGACACCAGCCGCCACTCCCCCTCCCTACCCCCTAGGCTGACAGCCTGAACTCCAGGTTCCCCAGGGATTCCCAGCCCCGGCGGCTGGGTTCGGGAGCCTGGGAGCCTCCCCTCCCCTCCCCCACCCTCCACCGGCCCGGGCCTGGGCTTCCAGCGGAGTCAGCGGCACGTCGGCCCCACACCTGGGGCCTGGAGCTGGGAAGGGCCTGCCGTGCGGGCCGGGGGAGGGGGCCGTGTATGTAGCGGGCGTGGCTGGGAGGCATCTGTTCTTTTCACATCTTTGCGAGGCCTTAGCACCTTTTGCTTCCACAAATAGACTCAGATCTGGAAGAGGCTGCCCGGAGAGAGTCTTTGAGCCTTGCGGTGGAGGTTGGAGGTCCAGGTTCTTGGATCCCAAAGGGTCGTCTGGGGTCTAAAACTCCTGACTTGGGAGAGATGACGGGGTTGGGGGAGGAGTCCGGCCACCTGGACAGCTGAGTCTGAGGAAGCAGGGGCGGGGGGCCGGAATTCCTGGATGGAGGCAGGTGGAGAAGGGGGGTGGGGTGTCAAGATTCCTGCATCCTGGGGACAGACAAGAGACAGGGGCCAGGGATAGGAGGGGTGCGGCCTGAGAAGTCAGGGTCTGCAAGCGCAGGGAGAAAGGCCGGCCCGGCCCTGAGTCTCTGCCTCCTGCGGCCGGCAGCCTTCTGGAGAAGCGGCAGGAGGGCGCGGAGACGCTGGAGCTCAGCGCAGACGGGCGCCCGGTGACGGCGCAGGCCCGCGAGCCGCCGGTGGTGGACTGCACCTGCTTCGGCCTCCCGCGCCGCTACATCATCGCCATCATGAGCGGCCTAGGCTTCTGCATCAGCTTCGGCATCCGCTGCAACCTGGGCGTGGCCATCGTCTCCATGGTCAACAATAGCACGACCCACCGCGGGGGGCACGTGGTGGTGCAGGTAGCTGGCGGCCCAGCGTGCGCTGAGCTGGCGCGGACTCGCCCTGGCACACGGCCGCATGGCACCAGGCCATGCCCCTCGAAAGCCACGGGCCCCTAGCGCCGCCCACCAGTCCCGCCCCTGCCACAAGACTGCAGATGCCAGGCCACGCCCCTCCAGAATCACAGACATATAGCCCCGCCCCTTGGCCTGGCCCCGCCCAAATATGAGCTAGGCCACGCCACTCGCGACTAGCAGGCTCCTAACCCAGCCTGTCAGCCACGCCCCCTTAGCGCTGGCCCCGCCCGGATCTGAACGAGGCCCCGCCCCTACCTGGGTCTAGGATGGCAAAAAGGAGTAGATCGCACCCTGGGGGCCCGCCTGCGTGTCCTCGGTTCCCCTAGGGATCTCCCAGCCGCTTTGCTCCCGGCTGAGCTCTATGCTCTAGGCCGCGTCGACTTAATCCCAGCCTCATCTCGCACTCCTGGCTGAGCTTTGATTCTAACTTTTTGGAAGCTGGGCTGCTGCCTGAGTCTCCCCAGCTCTGCCCTGGTCGTCCCGTCTCGGACTTGAAGCTACTTTAAATTTAGTGCTGTAGAGGCCATGGTCTGCTTCAGGGAAAAAAAAAAAAAAAATCCCGATTTGGGCCAGAGCCTACCTGGAGCCCGCCCTCTGCTCCCTAATTTAGCAGCTTCTTGGCTCTGCCTACACCCTGTTCAGGTCACTCCACACAGAGCTCCTAAATTTAACGAAAGTGGAGGCAGGGCCACCCCCACACAGGGGCCCCGGGCATTCGGGGAGGGCCACTGGAGCAAGAAGCACGCAGAGCCGGCGTCTAGGCAGCAAACGGGCCTTTTAAGGGGGTACCAGCCCTAGCAACAGGGGAGGGCGGGGTTCGCCGACTTTGACAGGGCGATGGCGCGAGACCTGATTGGCAGGTGTTTTGGCAGCAGGAAGGAGACCTTGTGGCCCATTGGCCAAGGGGATAAGTCTGTGGGTGCTGATTGGTGGAGGGTAGGGCCTGGAGCAGGGCGGCTAGGTTGATGTACTTTTGGCCCACAGAGAGCCCAGTTCAGCTGGGATCCAGAGACTGTCGGCCTCATACACGGCTCCTTTTTCTGGGGCTACATTGTCACTCAGATTCCTGGAGGATTTATCTGCCAAAAATTTGCAGCCAACAGGTACAGTGGTGGGGGTCCCAGGGCGGGCGGAAACTACGGCTGTGCGGGTGGAGTTGGAGGGTGTGGCCTTGAACTGGCGGTTCTAAGTCGAGGAAGATGAGAGGATCCTGGATTTGCTGGGGGGTGGGGGGGTGGGGGGTGGCGTATTGTGACGGCCCAAGGTGAGAGTCACAGAGAAGGTGGGACTCAGGGTTCTGGGGGACACATGGACTAGATTGCTGTGGGCAGGGAGGGCGGAATCCTAGGAAGGACGGAATAGCTGGGCTCTCGCCTGGTTGAGACCAGGTTGCCCGAGCTGGCCGCCAGCTCCTGGGCTCATGGGATGCTCCAGCCTCAGCCTCCGGAGTAGCTGGGACTCGGGGGCGCGCCCCAGGGCCCCAGGCTCAGCCGACCCTGCTCCCCTCCTCTTCCCCTCAGGGTTTTCGGCTTTGCTATAGTGGCCACCTCCACGCTGAACATGCTGATCCCCTCGGCCGCCCGCGTACACTACGGCTGTGTGATCTTCGTGAGGATCCTGCAGGGGTTGGTAGAGGTAAAGCCCAGCCACCCGTGGCCCTGCCCCGCCCCAGCCCCGCCCTCCTCGTTGACCTTGGTTCTCTGCTCTCTAGGGGGTCACGTACCCTGCCTGCCACGGGATCTGGAGCAAGTGGGCCCCACCCTTGGAAAGGAGCCGCCTGGCGACGACCGCTTTTTGCGGTGAGAGGAGGGGGCTGGGGACCCAGCTGAGGACGGACGGAGGGGCTGTGGCCTGAGCTTTTTTTTTTTTTTTTTTTGGTAGTACTGGGGGTTGAACCCAGGGCCTCGCGCCTGCATGCTCTGCAAGTGCTGGACCACTGAGCTGCACCCCCAGCCCATTTTTTCACTTTTTGAGACAGGGTCTCGCTAAGTTTCGCAGACTGCCTCTGGTCTCGAACTTGCGATCCTCCTGCCTCCGCCTCCCTAGCCTCTGGGATGGCAGGCATGCGCCACCGCGCCCGGCGGCCTGAGCTTCTGTGTCCCAGGAGGCAGGGGCGGGGGGTGCGCGCTCCGGGAGGCGGGGAAGATGGGGTGGTAACCGGCACCCGTCCCCCAGGTTCCTATGCCGGGGCGGTGGTCGCGATGCCCCTGGCCGGGGTTCTGGTGCAGTATTCGGGATGGAGCTCCGTTTTCTACGTCTACGGTGAGGCCCTGCCGCCTGGGTTCGGGAGGCGCTGGGGCGGCGCGCGGCCGGCCGTCCTCACCCCGCCCCCGTCCCCCTCCTGTCCTCAGGCAGCTTCGGTATCTTCTGGTACATGTTCTGGCTGATCGTCTCCTACGAGTCCCCCGCGCTGCACCCCAGCATCTCGGAGGAGGAGCGCAAATACATCGAGGACGCCATCGGCGAGAGCGCCAAGCTCATGAACCCCGTCACGGTCCGCGCCCGGGGTCTGCGGAGCCGGGGCGGGGAGGGGCTCGGGGCCCAGAGCCGCAGTGAGGGGTCTGGTGCAGACGCTCAGGGCAGACAGGACTGGAGTGCGGGAGGGCGGGACGAGGGGCGGGGGCGGGGCCAGGGCGTGAGGTGGGCGGGGCCAGGCCCTCCAGGGGCGTTGCTTCTGGGAGGGGGCGAGGCACCACCTAGACCGCTGCAGCGATGCTCGAGTGACCGAGTAGAGGTTCCCGGGCTCACGTCCGTGGGCCCCTGGGGGTCATGGCGGGGGCCCGACTCCTACGAACCTGAGCGTCCGCTGGAGAGCCAGGCCCCACTCCTGGGTCTCTGAGATGCCACGGCGAGGCCAGGATCCCTTGGTGGCCGTGGGGACCTTGTGTGGCCGGCGCCCTTTGGCCCCTAGAGGCCACAGGGAGGCCAGAGAGAGGCCAGGATCCGCGATCTCTGCGGGATCCCAGGGGGCTTCCAAAAGGACGCGAGGCCGCCAGCCCGGCCCCCGCCTTAGCCGCCTCTCCCCGTGGCAGAAATTCAACACGCCCTGGCGGCGCTTCTTCACGTCCATGCCGGTCTACGCCATCATCGTGGCCAACTTCTGCCGCAGCTGGACGTTCTACCTGCTGCTCATCTCGCAGCCCGCCTACTTCGAAGAGGTCTTCGGCTTCGAGATCAGCAAGGTAGCGCGCGGCCGGGGCGGGGGCGGAGGGGCGGGCGCTGCGCCCCTGGGCGGGCCCCGCGCCGCAGCTACACACCGGCTCCTGCAGGTCGGGCTGGTGTCCGCGCTGCCGCACCTGGTCATGACCATCATCGTGCCCATCGGCGGCCAGATCGCCGACTTCCTGCGGAGCCGGCGCATCATGTCCACCACGAACGTGCGCAAGCTGATGAACTGCGGGGGTGAGTGCGGGGGCCGCGTCCCGCAGATGCCTCGGGCGGGCTGCAGAGGCCACGGGGCGGGTGGGTCCCCAAGAGGAGCGGAGGCTGGGCGGGGCGGAGCAGGAGGTGGAGACGGGTGTGAGTGGGGCCCGGGGTCGGGGGGACTCGCTGCTGCTGAGTGGGACAGGGAGGGATGGGGGTGCGCACGAGACCTGGGTCTCTCTTGCGTCCTCAGGGCGTGGCCTTGTCGGGGGAGCCGGTGGGCTGGGGAGCCGGTGGGCGAGGATGAGGGCTGGGCCTTGGGGAGGTCGGGGCCGGATGGGTCCGGTGGGTGGAGGGCCAGAGCCGCCCCAGGCCAGGGCTGGGGCAGGCGGAGGCCGCCTGGGTGACCCTGGAAAGCGGTCGGGAGCGGCAGGCGCCCTCAGACCGCACCCTCACCCAGGCTTTGGCATGGAGGCCACGCTGCTGCTGGTCGTCGGCTACTCGCACTCCAAGGGCGTGGCCATCTCCTTCCTGGTCCTAGCTGTGGGCTTCAGCGGCTTCGCCATCTCGGGTGAGAACCGCAGCTACAAAGCTGGGGGGAGTCTGACGAACCCCGTACAGAACTTGTTGTTAGGTGCTGCCGAGTGGGTATTCGACTCACAGCGACCCTATGTGCAACAGGTGAAACACTATTGTCAGTGCTTCTCTGCCATTCATAGCGTTTTCAATAGCGGACTGATTTTTGGGAGTGGGTTGCCGGTCCGTCTCCCAAGCCTACAGCACCTGGTGTTCCCAGGTGGTCTCCCATCCAAGGACTAACCAGGCCCGACCCTGCTTAGCTTCCGAGACCTGACGGATGCCACAGGGCTACAGCTGCAGGCGTAGGGAACTTGGTGGCTCGGAAATGGGCCTCCCAGACTCGGGAAAGAGGGGGCGGCGGGAGTCACCGCAGGTCCATTCGCCCTGACGCCCCCTGGCTGCCTCCCGCCAGGGTTCAACGTAAACCACCTGGACATCGCGCCGCGCTACGCCAGCATCCTCATGGGCATCTCCAACGGCGTGGGCACGCTGTCCGGCATGGTGTGCCCCATCATCGTGGGCGCCATGACCAAGCACAAGGTCAGCCCGCCGCCCTCTCTGGTCCCTCTCCTCCCCCTCGCGCCCGTCGCCTCTGTCCCTGCCTGAGCCCTCCCTGTCCCTGCAGACCCGGGAGGAGTGGCAGTACGTGTTTCTGATCGCCTCCCTGGTGCACTATGGCGGCGTCATCTTCTACGGGGTCTTCGCCTCTGGGGAGAAGCAGCCGTGGGCGGAGCCGGAGGAGATGAGCGAGGAGAAGTGCGGCTTCGTGGGCCACGACCAGCTGGCCGGCAGTGAGGAGAGTGACCTGGAGGACGAAGCCGAGCCCCCCGGGGCTCCTCCCGCTCCCCCTCCTTCCTACGGGGCCACACATAGCACCTTGCAGCCCCCGAGGCCCCCGCCCCCCGTCCGGGGTTACTGACCACGTGCCTCCCGCCCATGGCAGTTTCCAGGACCTCCACTCCACACATCTCTGGCCTGAGCGAGAGTGTCAAGGAGCCCCACTCCTCCGTGTCCTGCCTCAGGCCTACCAAGCACTCTCCCTTGTGCCCAGTGCTGTCGAACCTCCTCCCATTCCCAGCTGCCTCTCAGGGGTGGTGACGGTGCAGACAGGCAGTTTCAAGGAGACCCGGGTTCCTCTAAGGTTATGCTCCCCATCTGTTCTGCTGCAGTGGTTTCAAGTCTCTCATTTCAGGGCTTTATCTGAAGGGATGGTTGGACCTCTTTCTCTCTCGTGGTTTTGAGACGCCCTCCCCGTTTCCTTCAACCCTGAGGACTCTCAGGCCACCCCCTGAGAGTGCTCAGCCCCCCTCCCAGAACAGGTCAAGATCCTCCTCTAGAAGTTCCGAATCTCGCCTAACTGTTCTGCACTTCCTAAGCTGGTCTCTCCAGCCCCCACACCCACACCTCTACTCCAGGGATTGATTCTCACCAGCGTTTCTGAGGGAAAATGGCATGGCGGTTTCAAGTCCCCCCTCACTACGCCCATCTCCTCACCAGCAGATCCTGCTGAAGCACTAAGTCCCCTTCCCCTTAGCTTAGCACAAGGTCTAGGGGAACAACCAAAAGGGCAGTCTGCGGACTATGCCTCCCTCTGCCCGGTGCACTTTTCTGACAGTTTTCAGGTCTACACCGCGGCCGCTCCAGCCTATGGCTTCGCTGGGTTGGACCCAGGGCTGCTGAAATTCCCCTGGTGGATCTGAGCTGCCCCTCCCCCCATCCTTGCACTTTATTCTCCTGGGCGGCCCCGCACGGCCCTCAGGTTCTCGGTGGCCATTAGTCGTGTCCCTCAGGGGCTTGAATGACTCCGAAGCTGGGCTCCTTCCGCGCTCAGTTTAGGATTTGCAGGACGCGCGGGAGTCACAGAACCCAGGGAGGAGGGGCTGGGAGGCGGCGTCCCGGGGCAGGGCTGTGTCTTGGTGTCTGTGACTGTGAACCTTGCCCTGCCCATCCCAATAAAACGCTCCGGTGTATGGACGCCTCATCATTAACTGTGGGGATCGCAGGGGCCAAGGCCCTAGTCCTCCTCCCTCAGACCTGGGGGTCAGGCTCCGCCCTCCTTCCTCAGACCCAGGGGTCAGGCCCCGCCCTCCTCCCTCAGACCTGGGGGTCTAGGCTCCGTCCTGTCCTGTCCTCCTCCCTCAGACCTGGGAGTCAGGCCCCGCCCCCTCCCTCAGACCTCAGGATCAGGCCCTACCCTCCTCCCTCAGACCCGGGAGAACTGACCCCTAACCCCCTGCCCTTCTCCCTCCACCCAGTGGACACAGACCCCGCCCTCGACCGCAGGATGCAGGGCAGCGGTGTGGGTGGGGTGCACGTGGTTTATTAGGCCTCTGGCCGTGCTCTTTGACCCCAGCGGAAACCCCTGGGCTGGACCCTGTTTGGGGGTCTCTAAGTAGCGAGGCACGGTGGGCAGCGGGCCGGCAGGGTCCTCAAGCGAAGCTGCTGGGGAGTGAGGCGGGGGACAGCGCCTCCAGGCGCTGGGCTCGGCCCCCGTGCGGTGGCGGGGGCAGCTTCGGGGGCAGTGGGGGCGTGGGCGGCGGCTGCTTGGTGGTGATGTGGGAAGGGACCCAGGCGTCTGGCGCGTAGAAGTAGAGGTCATAAGTGTCCTTCGGAGTGTCTAAGTGCATCACTGCGGGACAGAAGGGCGGGTCAGGGCCGGCTGGCTGCCCCCTGGGGAGGAGGCCAGGGGCCCCACCCTCCGGGTGAGCTTTTTTTTCTGAGACAGTCTGTCTATGAAGGCCAGGCTGTCTTGGAACATGCCATCCTCCTGCCTCAGCCTCCGGAGCACTGGGCTACAGGCGGGTGTCAAGATGGGCTTGAACTCGGGGCCTGTAATCCCAGCGGCTCCAGAGGCGGAGGCAGGAGGATTGCAAATTTGAGACCAGAGGCAGTCTGCGTAATTTAGCAAGACCCTGTTCAAAAAGTAAGAAAATGGACTGCGGGCGCAGCTCAGCGGTCCAGCACTTGCAGAGTATGCAGGCGCGAGGCCCTGGATTCAACCCCCAGTAGCACACACACACACACACAAAGATGGGCTTGAACTTGGTTTGCAAAGAAAAGAGGGATTGGCCTGGAATCCGCGAGGAGGGGTGACCGTGACAGTGGGCGGGGCCCGCAGGGCAAGGGCGGGGGTTGTGTGACCGGTTGGGGCGGGTCGAGAGCCTGGGGCAGCTTCCAGCTCGGCTGTGGAGGTGCCAGTGACGTGAAATGGGAAATGAGTAGGGGCAGGAGGTGCTCGGGGGTCGGGGGTCGCAGGCACTCACCAGGCTCCTCCCCGCCGTCCGGGAGCCGGTGGTGTGCAAAGGGCCGGTGTCGCGCCGCGCGGCGGTACAGACACCACAGCAGCACAGAGATGCCCAGCAACAGCCCCGTGGCCGCAAAGAACAGGCACAGGGCACCTGTCCCGCCCCGTGGACGCCCCACTAGAGTCACACCTGAAGGAGGAGATGGTAATCTAACCTCCCAGCCCTCCTCCCTCAGACCCTGGGGTCCAGGCCCAGCCTCCCCCCTCAGACCCCCAGGGGTCCAGGGCGAACCTCCTCCTTCAGACCCAGGGGTCCAGGCCCAGCCTCCTCCCTCAGACCCCCAAGGGTCCAAGCTCAGCCTCCTCCCTCAGACCCAGGGGTCCAGGCCCAGCCACCCCCTCAGACCCGAGTGGAGTGGGACAGGCCCAGCCTCCCCCTCTGACCGGGCCTGGCCGCCCCTCACCCGTCTCCTTCACGCGCTCCACCACGATGATGGTGTTCACTCTCTCGGCTCGGCTGCGCCGCTGCGGGGCCCGAGGCGTGGCGGGGCCCAGGGGATCGAGAGGCCCTGGAGGAGCCATCCGTGATGAGGGAAGAGGGGTGTCCGGCGCTCCAGGGCCCGAGCCCTGGGGGGCCTTCGGCTCGGTGGCCCCTGGGGAGTCTGAGGTGGGCATCAGGGGACTGTTGGGCGGGGAGGCCGCCCGGGTGCCAGGCTGGGCACTCAGGTGCTGCTCACTGAGGGTGTCCTCCAAGGAGGAGGCCGGTGTTTCCGGGTGAGGACCGGTGGGGGCTTCAGGGTCAGGGGTCACTGGGACCTCTGTGGCATCCTGGGTTGTGGGGGATTCGGTCTGGGGAACTTCGGTGGGCTGGGGGTGCTGGGTGATGTAGGACCCTGGGAGGGGGGTTTCCACAGGGTCGGAGTGGAGGGCATCAGAGCCGGGGGGCTCCGTGGAGTCAGGCTCCTGGGGTTCTGGAGATCTGGGGGCCGGGGGTGTGGTGGGGTCAGGTCGTCGGGCCTCAGGAGCTTTAGCAGGCACAACTTCAGGGGTGCTCGCTTTTGGGGGTTCTTGCTGTATTGTTGGTGGAGGGTCAGTGTTTGGGGTCTCAGGAAACTCCCACCGCGAAGCTTTGGAGGGACTAGTTTTGGGGGTCTCGGGGAACCCTGGGTGTTGAGGTTCAGGCAGGTCGTGTTTGGGGGTCCCGGAAGCTTCTGAGTATGTTGCTTTGGAGGGGCTCGTTTGGGGTGTGTCCAGGGATTCTGATACTGAAGTTGGGGGCGAGTCAGGTCTGGGGGTCTCCAGAGACGCTGGGTGCCTGAGCTCTCTCTGGAGATCGGGCGCCGAGGCATCAAGGGAAGCTGCAGGGGGCCTCTGGGAGGGCCCAGCATAGGCAGCTGCAGGGGGTGCCGGGTTGGGATGATCTCTAGTGGAATTTTCAGAGGCTCCAGGGGAGGTCTCAGAGGGGTGGCCCATCCCCAGGAAGTCAGAGCCAGTAGGTGTGGAGACTGAGGGGGCGGCCTTGGAGCCCAGCTGGGCCAGGAGGAAGACGAGGAGGAAGAGCATGGGGCGGAGCAACTTCATAGCTCTGGGAGATGTCTACAGCTGCAGGCAAGCAGGTAGAAGTGGTGAGGCCTGGAGCCCCACCCAGCCCACGAGGCCCCACCCACTCCAGAGGTCACGCCCACCGGCTCTCAGCGGGACCGGTCTGTCCAGGGCCCAGCCCCGCTCAGGGAAAGCACGGCGCAGCTGCAATTCCCCAGGGGCCGTGAGGTGGCCACAGTAGCTCGGGGAAACAGAGGCGTGGTGCTTCCTGGGAGTCGTAGTTAATTTCCTCGTCTATTTCCCAGAAGGGGGTCTCAGAAAAATTGGGAAATAACAACACCTCTCCAAGGCCCTACGGGCTTCAGATGTCAACTTTGCAGGGTGTCAGGCGATCGAGGGGACGAGGCCACCTTCCTTTCCGAGGGTGCATAGGGCACCTTGACCCAAATGCCGCTCGTGCTAGAAGAGGCTCTGAAGAAAGGTCTGAGGGCTGAGACCTTGCCGCCAAGGGAACACGCTGTTGGAGGCTCAGATTCATGAGTCCCACCTGGTGAGGGGGCTGAGGGTTGAAATCCCTGGTTCTTCCCCAGGGTCAAAAGCCTGGAACTTGAGATGCCTAGACTCTGGAGGGAGTAAGGCCTGGGGACCGGACTGCACAGGAGAAAGTGGGTCGGGGTCCCTGAGTTAGGGGCCTGGGGTCTGGACTCCTCAGTCTGCTGAGGAGGGCGGCCCAGAGGGCGGCCCTGCCCTCTCTCCACAGGTGATGGTCAGGTGTCCAGGCTCCCTGTTTCTGAGGCTGGAGTTAGGATCAAAGTGTCTCGGGGGAGGGTTTGGACAGAGTGCATTGCTCCGTGGTCAGGTGGGGTGGGAGACACCTGGATGGGACAGCATCACTTGGGGTCCCAGGGTCTCTTACCTGCTCGGTGGTGGCTGAGAGAACAGCAGGCGAGCAGAGCTGGAAGCAGAGGCTGGCGAATCCTGCAGAATGGCTCCGGGCAGGGCAGGAGCTCGAGCTCGGGTCCCAGAGGTGCGCTGGTGATGCACCTGGCCCCTCCCTGGGGTCCTGGGAGCCTAGCAACGAGCTTAGGGTCTTAAAGGGACAGAGATAGAGGATACTCTCTGGGGTGGAAAAGGGAGTTAAGGACTCGCTGAGCGGGGAGGGATACAACCCAACCTAACTATCTTTCCTTGAAACCAAGGGTTGGCTGGGCACGGTGGCCGCAGCTGTGACCCCAGCTCTTGGGGGCCTGAGGCAGAAGGCTTGTGAGTTCCAGGCCTGCCTGGACTACAGAGGGAGACCCTATCTCAAAAACAAATACACAAACAAGAAAGCTCTGTGCCTTTTTTTTTTTTTTTTTTCAGTACTGGGGTTGAATCCAGGGCCCCGCGCCTGCATGCTCTGTAAGTGCTGGACCCCTGAGATGCACCCCAAGCCCATTTTTTTACTTTTTAAGACAGGGTCTAAGTTACACAGACTGCCTCTGGTCTTGAACTTGAGATCCTCCCACCTCCGCCTCGGAGCAGCTGGGATGACAGGCGTGCACCAATGCACTTGGCTGGCTCTCTGCCTTCTACCCCAACACCAGGGTTGATGTCGCTGCTACCTCTCTCCTTGAACCCCCTGAGCTGGGTCCCCCAGGCTCCTTCCTCTTTTCAGACCCAGGGGCCCAGGCCTCCAGCCCATCCTTCACCAGGTGGAGGAATCCAGGTCCCCAGGCCCCTTCTGCCCCAGAACCCAGGTGTCTGGGGCCCTGGTCTGGCCACCTGCAAGCCTAGGGTGCCAGCTCACTCCTGTCCCCTAAGGGGAGCTTGAAGTCTGGCTTCCCACCCTAGGACCTCCAACCTTTGCTGTGTGCCGTGTCCTGGGAGCCCCCGAGTGAGGCCTTATCGCCTCCACACCCCAGCTCTTCCTGGGCAGGGGAAGGACCGGTCCTTGGGGAGCCAGGGCCTGTCCTGTCCCCCGCACTGCTCAGCCCTGTGTCTGGACCACACCCAGGCCCTGGACTGTGGGCCCTTCTCCCTGCCTCGCTCTCCCTGGCCGCCTCTCCCAGCAGGTTAATCTCCGGGGGCCGCGTCCTGGCTGCTGTCCTTCACCCCTTTGCGCCCTGGGACCCCTCCTTTCTCTTCTCTCTCTCCTCTTCTTCCTCTGTCCCCGCTCTCTCTCCCGCCCCTTCCTGCTCACTCTCTGCCTCTGTCTGGCCCTGGGGTTCCCTCTCTCCTTTGTCTGCTTCTTCTCTGTCGCTTTTCCTGCATCTGTCTCTGTCCCCTGCTCTGACAGTCCCTTTGCAGCCTCTATTTTTAGCCCAATGACACCCCCCTCGAGTCTACCGATCTGTCTGTCTGTCTCTCCCTCTCCTCTCCTCGCATCCCTGCTCCTGGTCCCAATTAGTTGGCGACGGCCGAGGCAGCGCAGGGCCCCCACCCCCGGCTCCTCATTACCGCTGGCGGCTCCTAATGAGCCTGGGGGCGGCTGACCCCGAGCCCCCGGCCCGGCCTGCGTCACTGCCCGCGCGGGGGCTGCGGAGGCGATATAAGGGGCTGCGGGCGTCGCCGCCTAACCAGCCCCGCTGCGCGGTAGGCCCTGCGGGAGGCGGACTCGGCGGCCCTGCCCTCTCTCCACAGGTGATGGAGCCCCGTCAGGTGTCCGGGAGCCCCCGGCTGCGGCTGCTGCTGCTCCTGCTGCTGCTGCTTGTGCCCTGGGGCGCCCGCAGCACCTGCGCGGTCGTCCTGCCCCCCGCCGGGGTCTCCAGGTGGGTGCGAGGCCCAGGACTCCCAGGGAGAGGCGGGGAGCGCGGGGCCGAGAGGGGCCGAACCTGGCATGGAGCGGGGCGCAGCGAGAGGAGGGGATTCAGATGCGCAGACGGGGAGGGGGTCGGGGCATCGGGGCCCGCAGGGCAGTGCGGGGCGCGGCGGGCGGCCCCGGTGCGCACGGCGCTTGGGCCCGAACCTGGGGTGCAGCGGGAGAGGGGTGCGGGCGGCGGGGAGGACAGTGGGCCAGCCGAGCCACTGCCTGGACGGGAGGAGAGGCGGCCCCGACGGAGCGCGCGGGGAGGGCCGGAGACCGGCGCGCGGTGACCGCGGCCCTCGGCTTCCCCGCAGCCCCCGCTCGCCCAGCCTAACCCGGCCGGGTCCGGCCACCCCACGGCTGCGGCGGAGCCTGGCGCTGGCGGACGACGCGGCCTTCCGGGAGCGCGCGCGACTGCTGGCTGCCCTCGAGCGCCGCCGCTGGCTGAGCTCCTACCTGCACCGGCTGCTGCCGCTGGACGCGCCCTGAGCGCCACCCGTCCCGCACAATAATAAAGCCTCGCCGCGCGGCGGGCGCCGCCTTCCCGCGCCCGGGCCTCTTCTTTCCGCCCCCTCCCCACCTAAACCGCCCGCCCCCCCGACCCTCCCGCCTCTGCGGTCCTCGCACCCCTCGGCGCTCCTTCCCGTGGGTCTCCATCTCTCCCGCGCTGGCTTGCGACCTCTCCGCGGGCGCGGCGGGGACGCACCTGGCCGGCTGGAAACGACGCGGCCTGCCGCCATCAGGACGGACCTCCCGAGCCGCCAGCACCCGGGAGACCGAGGCAGGAGGTCGCGAGTTCGAGGCCAGCCTGGGCTGGGCAGCGAGGCTGTCTCCAAAACGCACTAAAGCGTTCCCGCCTCCCCGCAGCCCCCTGCGGATTTCGGCGTCAGTCTGCGACCTCCCGAGAGACCGCCGGGCGCCAGGCAGGGCGGGAGGAGCGGGGACCGCAGGCAGCAGGGGGGTACACCTGGGCCCAGGTGAGCCACAGCACCAGCCAGTCAGAACCCGCGTCTCCTGGAGGCCTGGCGGGCCTCCAGCCCCGCTCCCCGGCGGCGACGAGGCCACTCACTCCAGGCGGGACGCGGAGGTTGCCGCACCCACGTCGGGGCCCAGCTCGCGCGGACAGCGAGCCTATTGGCCTAAAAAAAAGAGGGCGGGGCCAGGCGAGTCGGCGCGCGGGAAATGGAGCGGGGCTAGCGCGCGCTGGTCCCGAAATTTGCATCTCCCGGAGGCGGACCGAGCCCTAATTGGCCCTTAGGCTGGGAGGGCGGGGCTATTTTCCGTGTCGCTCAGAAGTAAGTTCACCACCGAGTCGTAACCGTGTTCGTCGCAGCCCTCCGGGGTTGGCTGAACTTTACGAATAAACCAGCCGAGTCAGGCGCGATCTACCCAGGGCGCTGGAGCCTGACTCGGGGCACTTTCAGAAGTCCAGACCGCCCCCACTCCCTGGGAAGCCCGGGCTTCAGTGTGGACGCACACAGTAAGCCAGGCGCTCCTAAATGCCGTTCTTGCCTTGCTTTCTGCGTCGGCTGGAGGTGGCTGGGGACTGGTCTGTGTTCTTCCAGAAACCGTGCATAGCAATGGGGACTTTCATAAAACGGTGCTTGGAATGCCGCCTCTCGCTACTGCACGCGCAGGAAACTCAGTAATGCCCACAGCTGACAGCATGCAGATCCCTTCTACAAGTGGGAGCTCAGGATTTAGGGCTCAGAGGCCCAGCTGCGAGCGCGCTCACCCACACCCGCTCCTCCCCAGGTTGCCCCTCCTTGGGAATGGCTCCCTTAGGCACCAGCCAGCCGGCTCCTGCTCCGTCCCTCTGCTTCCCTCCTGCTCGTGCGCTGCCGGGTGCAGCTCAGGCCCGTCCTTTCCCACAGAGACCTTAGCCTCAGCCTCCTCCCCACCCCTGCCTGACTCTTCACTCTCATCAGCCCTGCTACAGGCCCAGAAGGTGCTGCCTCCTCTGCTCACGGTCCTCTCACAGGACACTGCCAGCTGGGGCTCAAAGTCCTTCCTGGGCTCTCTTCATCTTTCTTCCACCGCCCTGCAGCCTCAGGGCCTGGCTGCAAATCTTCACGTCTGGGCGCAGCAGCGGGGGCTTTGCTCTCGCCCCCACCTGCTCCGCACTCAGGTGACTCCTCTGCCTGTGACAGCCTCCGGCTCCCTGCACCAGTCACGGTTAAACAGACTCCACTATGGCAAGGACGCCATGTGCAATCCCAGTTTGGAGGCAGAGTGCACAGGAAAGGGCTGAGTGTATTTCTGGGGGGGTGAGTTCTCTTCCCTCACTCAGTCCTATTCGAGCGCGAGGAGCTGTGGGGGATGACAAGTCACCCGCTACTGACCTAGGGTGCAGCTTGGGCTCCGCTACCCAGGCTCCCACCCACAGGCGCTGCAGGGACAGTCAGCACATGGAGGAGGGCAGGGCAGAGGTGCAGACAGGGCAGGAAGGAGGGGCATGGGGGGGGAGGCCAGGAACCCCTCCAAGCAGCCCAGCCGTGTGCAGGGGCAGGAAACTCCGATGCAGCAGACTGGGGGGTCTGTGGGCAGCCCCTAAAAGGGTCTGTGGGCCCACACCCTGCAGTGTTTTTAAATAATCTGAATGAGCTGCTGTGGCACGCGTTTATCTGCCTCCCTTCCCCACAATGCATTCCGCCTGCAGCATGGTGCCCAGACCAGGAGGGTACTGCCTCCCAGTACAGGCCTCTGGCCGGGCCGGAAGGCTGTACTCTCCTTTGCCCTGCAGATAAAGTGGAGGGCGCTCTGAGCCCTGCTATCCCCTGAGCAGGAGAGGGGGTCCAAGGGACCTGGAGCCCCTGGTCTGAGGGCCCGCAGCTGCTGCTTCCTCCAGGCCTGTTGGGCGAGGAAGTAACCCTGAGTGCAGCCGCTGCTGGGCCTGTTAACCCCCTGCTGTTAGGAGCGGGGGGGGGGGGGGGGGCGGTTTGCCAGCAGCAGAAAAGCAGGAGACGCCACATGAGAATAGTGCTGGGACCTGGATCCCATTTACTGGCTCTGGGCTGAGCCCTGGAAACAGCAGAACAGGGAAGGCAGCAGCACAGAGTGCCACAGCGGGCAACCGAGGCAGCCCTGGGGGCGCAGGCCTCACACCGGCGGGGGCTGCAAGTAGCAGAGCTGGAGGTGCGGCCAGGTGGGGGGCCGGGGATGGCCCAGCAGCAGGATCGAGAGCAGCAGCAGCAGCAGGAGACCCAGGACAGGCGCGGGGACCAGCCGGGTCTGGTTCCGGGCGACCCTGAGGGAGGCAGGGCGTCAGCCAAGGTCTCCCCCGCCTGGCCCCGCCGCTGGGAGGTGCCTCCAGGGCATACCTGAGCTTGGGGGGGCGCCGGCAGCCCTGGGCCCAGGGCCGCCTCACTGGCACTAGCTCTGCCACAACAGGGACCAGGGCCTGCAGGGGCTGCAGCTCACAGGGGCTGCTGGAGGACAGAAGGGAAGGGCGTCAGGGCTGGGCCTGTCCCAGGTCCCCCTCAGGCCCCTCGGGTCCCTTACCTCTCAGGAGGGTTTCCAGGGATGTGTCCAGGCTGAGGGTCTCCCTGAGGGGTGGGCGGGCCAGCCTGTGAGAAAGGACACACGGGTGCAGGCTGCGAGGGCCTGGGCTGGGCCGCACAGCAGGTGGAGGGACAGCACCAGGCTGGGCTCCCAGGGCGGCCAACCTTCGCCATGTCCCCGGGCAGGTCACCTGGCCTCTACACACCTCCCTTCCCCATCTGCGGCCAGGGGTGACGCCGCCCCGCCTCACAGGGGTGCCTGGAGACTGAATGGGGAAATGCAGGGCAAGGGAGGGCCTCACAGCGCTCGGGGCTGCGAGCTGCTCAGTGCCACCGTCTCCACTTCCCACCTGACTCAGGAAGCTTCTAAGCTCCCTGGGCAGAGGCCCTGTCCTCCGCAGGAGCCCATCCCTGTGCTGGGCGGAGGACAGCGTAGCACTCTGCTAACGGCTTCCAGCCAGCGCCAAAGCCTGGAGGTGCTTTAGGGGTGACACCCAGACAGGAGTGCGGCCCACGCCTGTGATCCCAGCACTTGGGAGGCTGAGGCACAAGGATCAGGAGTTCAAGGGCAGCCTGGGCTACATGGAGATACTCTGTCTCAAAGACAAAGACGAAAACAAAACAAAACAAAACGAATGAAACAAAAAACTGAGGCCCGGGCTCCTCCAGGGTCCCTGCCGCCCTTTTCCTGCAGGTCAGGGCCTCCCATGCCCACACTGAGCTCCGCAGATGCCTCCAATACTGACAGTAAGCCAGAGAGAGTGCCAGTCCCGCCCACTGCCTTCACAGCCACTGGCTACTGATCCAGGCGTGAAGCTGGGCCCTCTGCCAAGTGCACCGGAACCTCGGCTGGGCAGAGCTGCTGGCGATGGCTGCGCTGCCACCAGGATGCTGACGAGTAAGGGATGGTGTGGCCAAAGGAGGTGGCTGTGGGGCCAGGCTGCTTGGGGCGAAGCTTCCCCCAGGCAGAATCCCAAACAGCTGGCAGGGCCACCTGTGGGCTGCCATCTGGCTCCTCCCAGGAAGTGGCTGCCCTCCTGCACTGTGCACCCAGGGGCCTGCAGGGAGCTCCGAGGCTGCCCCTGCCTTGGCAGCATGGTGCACCTGTGCCTGTGTGTGCAGCCCGGGGGTGTGGGCGCCGCACATGGCTGGGGTTTCCGGAACAGTCTGGCTGCTCACTGGCCTCCAGGCCTTCCCACCTCCCCACACACTCCCCTCAGCCACAGCGAAGGCCTTGTTATCTGCCACAGTCCCTTGGCTCCTGCGGAGTGGGGTGTAGCACAGGTGAGGGGCGGGGGCTGCCTACCAGGACCCGGCTCTCCGTGGCCTCCTCTTCGGCTTCCTCCTCTCCTGCGTCCTCCTCGGCCTCCCTCCTGGGCAGCCTGAGGCCAGCAAAGTCATCAGGTGTCTGCCACCTGGTGGGCTCCCCATACCCACGGTCAGGCTGCCAGGGACCCTCCAAGCAGGGTGGGCGGGGGGTGGGGGCAGCCAGCACAGGCTCAGGGGAATCTTCATCAAGTCCTTGAGTCTGTGACCCCCAAGAGGGCAAAGGGCCTACTAGCCTCAGATTAGCTTTCTCAGCTGCTCCCTTCCCATTGATCCCCCCGCCAGGAACGGAGGGGTCTGGCTGTCACCCTCAAACACACCAGAGACCGCAGGGCATAGGCAACTCTGGCCACCGCGCCTGCCTGGTGGGTTGTGCCATTCTGACGCGTGGACCCGTGTTGCTGGGCGTCCGAGGGCCAGCACTCCAGCTCAGGCCTCCCCGCCTCCGGAATCCACCTCCCTCGCCCGGCCCCTACCCAGGCCGCTTCTCTCAGGTGTGCAGGGGCCCAGCCACTGCTCCTCCCAGGCCTGCAGTAGGCGGAGCCCTGGAATGTCTCTGGACACTCGGGTCTCATCAGTCCCGGCTGGTGACCCACAGACCCAGATGTCTACACCACCAGCCTCTACCTTCTCGAGGACCAGGGACCCCGTTCTGCAGCTGCTCCAGGACAGCTGTGTCCTCCACCCCACCCCAGCCCAGCCGCCAGGCCCCCGGCCCCAGCCCTCTCCCCGGCCACCTCTAGTGGCTGTAGTGCTCCCTCCCCTCCGGAAATACAGCCCTCAGCCTCTGTTCTCCTCACTCCCTGGTGACTGTGACGCACGCACGCAAGGGCACAGCTCCAGGCCCCTGGCCCGCCCAATCTCAGCTCTTCCTAGACAAGTCCAATTAGAGGCCAGGCAGGCAGCCTCATTAGCAGCGGCGGGAGCAGGAGAGGAAGGCGGAGGAGGCACCGCAGGAAGCCAAGGCCCTGGCGGCCACATCAGGGCTTTCTGTGCGCTCTGCTCAGAGGCCCGGGCCCAGCCTCAGGGCAGCGCCAGGCCAGCCCAGGGCCTGCCAGCGGAGCTGCTGTCGAATCTGGGTGGAGGAGCTTTCCTGGGCCCAGGCTGCCGGGAGGGGCAGTGGGGACTGATGGACAGGCCGTCCCACTGCTCCGTGGCCGTGGCTCCTTTCTAGCCACCCCTGCACCACAGAGCCACCCCAAGGCCCCCTGGGCCCTCCTCGGGGAGCCACCTGTGGCTCTCTCAGAACCCTCTGGGTCAGGCCGGGTCTCTCGCAGGCTGCAGCGATGAGGGAGGGGCTGGGCCACCCTCAGCTCCTGGTGCACAGGCCCAGGGCCCCTCACAGGGTGAAGGGTGACACGTGACCCCCCAATACACCTCTGAGGCAGAGGGATGGCTCCTTGAGCATGGGCACCTTACCACACGGCCGGCTCCAGGCATGGTCCTCTGGGGTGCGCTGGCTCTCCCTGGACGTCTCTCTGTGGAAGCAGGGGACACAGGTGTCTCTCAGGTGTCCCTCTCGGGGCTCTGACCCTGCCCAGCCGTGCCCCCTCGCCGTGCACACAGGCCCTCCCAGGTCGCACCTGTACACGAGTCCCCGTCCTCCTAAGCTCGCCTCTGTGTCCCCTATATGAGGACAACTCGCCAGGAGCCAGAAAGCACCCGGGGTTCTTGGTTCTCCCAAGCCTTTCCTGCAGGACCCCAGCGCCCGCCCACCCCTCCTGCTCTTGGCATTTCCTTCCTGGCCGCCTTGCCTCCCCTTCCGTCCCTGTGGCAGGCTGACCCGTCTGTGTCCCCTGGCCCAGGGTCCTGCAGCCCCTGCCTGCGACATCTTCTGACACAGTCCCTATGCTCCAGCCCGGGTACACAGTGCCCCCAGGGACCCTCTGAGGGGGTCCCTCTGATGTCATCTTGCAGTCAGTCCCAAGGTCGGTGGCCCCGCGGCCTGTCTCCAGCTCTCTCCCCACCCTTTCTCCCCCTCTCTGGGGCCCTGACCTCACTCAGACTCCATCCCCACGCTCCAGCCTCGCCTCTCACCTTGCCATCCTGCCACCCTGCACCGGGCCCTCAGCCTACTGTGTGGTTTATGCCCTCGGCCTCAGGCTGTTCCTGATGCCTCGAAGACTCCATTCCTTAAACCACTGAACATCCTTCTCTCTCGTTTCTTCCTCAAGATAACGCAAGTGTCAGCTCCCCTCCCACGGCTGGCCCAGTGCAGACCCGACACTGAAAGTCCTTCTCTGGGCTCCCCCAGGGGTGGCCCCGGCCCGAGTGCCTCGGCTCTGACCCCAGCCCCAGCCCCGTGGTGTCTCAGCCTGGGCCCTCTTCCCTTCACAGGCCCGCGTCTGGGGCACCCAAGAGGGGAGAAGCTACGTCTCCCACTTCCTCAAGGGCTGTGGCTCGGCCCACCCAGGCTGCAACTGTGCCCGTGGGCCCGCAGTCTGAGCCTCAGTTTCCCGTGATTTACAGGAGGAAGGATGAGGCTGTCCACAGCCCGGCCATGCTGGGAGAGGCAAGTGCGAGAGAGCTTTGGTGTCAGAGGACACAGGGCTCCCCCCAGCAGGGCAGAAGTGACTGAGGAGCCAGTGAGTGGCTCCGCAGTGGCGAGGCTTTCGGGACAGTGCAGAGGGGTTTCCAGGGCTGTGGATGGTTGCTTTCTAAAAAGGATTCTTTTGATATGAATGAACCCAGATCTCATCGTTCCTTGTGGCTCAGCATCCTGCACCCAGAGGACCCTGGATACACGCCTGCTCACTGGACGGGGGGCACGCGAAGGTGGGAGCTGTCCCAGGCCCTCTCCCGGCCCTGGACTTGTGTGTCCCCAGAGCCCCTCCCCTGCTCACCTGGCCCCTGGCAGGGGCTTCAGGCAGAAACTCAGCCTCTTCACTGGGCTCGTCCACGACCTCCGCCCACTGCCACACTCCGCACAGGGGACTGGAGAGACCAGTGCCGGCCTCTTCTTGTTGCTGGGAAGGGAAGTTGTTTGTGAGACCAGGGAGGCCAAGGGGAGGCGAGCTAGGAATGGAGAGGGGGGCGGAGGCGGAGGTGGTGGGCTCCAGGGTAGGGCTGGGCTACAGAGGGTGCGCAGCAGGACAGGAGGGGAGGTGAGGGTGAGGAACGAGCAGGCAGGACGGGGAGTCACAGCCGGGGTATGAGGTAGAGTCAGAGAGGGGCTGAGGCTGGGGTGGGGTCTCGGGCAGCAGTGGGAGCTGGGGATCCCCGTGCTGGAGGCCAGAGCGGGTTGACGCTGGGACTGCCTGCCTTCAGTCCACGCCGCAGGTGCTGGGCCCACCTGCTGAATGGCCTCGATCTCCACGCCCAGCGACGAGGGCAGCGACTGGGCCCAGCCCCCTCTTCCTTCTGGGGCCTCCTCCAGCAGCCTGGCCACACAGGAAGAGGCTGCTCCAGGCGGCACCGCTCCTGGCTCCTCGGCCCCCTGCCTCCTCCCGCCCTGTGCCCTGCTCACTCTGCTCGCCCCTCGTGGCTCTGACTCAGCTGCTCCTCCAGGTGGGAGATCTCCTGCCTCAGTTCCTGCAAGGGAGGCGGCGGTGGGGCCCCTGCTGCCGGCTGGCTCCTCTTCCCTGCAGCCACTTCCCAGTCCTCTCCACCTCACGGAGGGACCAGGGGAAGAAGGTGGTGACAGAAACTTCAGAAGCTCAAGAGAGACAGAGGGGAGCAGGGGTCCAGAAGATAAACCACAGACAGGGCACTAGAGAAGGTAGGCAGAGGCGGACATGGGTGGCAACACGCAGAGGGAGACGGGAGATGCCGCAAGAAGACACCCAGAGTGGCAGAGTGGAAGGCGGAGATAACCAGAGGCAGGGAGGAGGCCACGGAGGACGACCAAAGACAGAGATGGAAACAGACGAGAGATGTGCAGTGGGGAGGGACGCCAGGAGTGCAGGCTGGGAGAAAGAGCCACAGAGACAGCGGGGCCAGCGGGGAGGGAGGGAGGCGGGCCCCTCACCTGGGCCGCCCTTCTGTACTCCTCCAGGGTCCTGGCCAGGTTCTCCGCGTGGAGGGTGCGCTGGGAAAACCCAAAGCCCGATGAGCCTGGCCCAGCCCCAGCCCCAGAGGCTGCTGGGGGACTGGCTGGGCCTGAGGGGCAGAGTAGGCAGAGGCGCTTCCAGACCCCTCGTGGCCACAAGTGACCTGGTGGGGGGAGCCCATGCGGCCCCTCTTGCCAAGCTGGGGGCAGAGGCAGCAGGTGAGTGTGGAGGGCAGGTTGGCTCCCTCCCAGCCCCTCACCTCGGAGAGGTCGGCGTCGCGTTGGCAAATGAGGTGTTCGCACTCACAGAGCTGCCGCTGCGGGGAAGGGGTCCGTCCATCTCTGGGGCACCTGCTTCTCCCCACTCCCCCCAGCCTCCCCGGGTGGCCATGGGCACCAGCTACGCCCAGGGGCTCCAGTGGAGCCTCCAGCCTGGCGGCCATGGTGGGAGTCCTGGGGCAGCTGCCCGGCACCACGGAGGGCGGCACCTTCAAAGCGTCCTTCTCGGTGGCCAGCTCCTCACTCCTCCTCTTCACGCCATCCCGCTCGGCCAGCAGCCTCCCATTCTGGAGAGAACAGCCCGCAAGGCTCGGAGTTAGCGCTAACAGCTGCAACCTGCTGGCATCTGCGGGGGCCAAGCCTCCCGCTGAGCACTCTACAGGCTTCAGCCCC
Organism: Pedetes capensis; assembly: GCA_007922755.1. Lineage (NCBI taxonomy): Eukaryota > Metazoa > Chordata > Mammalia > Rodentia > Pedetidae > Pedetes > Pedetes capensis. The sequence continues at coordinate 39,307 of VMDO01015670.1, forward strand.
TTCAAGTTCCCCCAACAATCCTAGTGGGACCTGGGCCTCAAATTCTGTGTGGCTTCCTGACCAATAAAAAAGGAGGTAAAATAGGACCTAACTCCTGGAGCTGCTAAGGAGCAGAACTGACCATTTTGTGTGTGTGTGTGTGTGTGTGTGTGGTACTGGGGTTGAACCCAGGGCCTCGCGCTTGCATGCTCTGCAAGTGCTGGACCACTGAGCTGCATCCCCAGCCCAGTATTTTACTTTTTGAGACAGGGTCTCGGCTAAATTACGCAGACTGCCTCTGGTCTCGAACTTGCGATCCTCCTGCCTCCGCCTCCGGAGCTGCTGGGATGACAGGCGTGCGCCATGCCACTTTGTCCAGTTGGAACTGATCGTTTCTCACACTTCCCGAGTGTTCTGGATGTGTTAGTTCATTGCTTATCCCGTTTTAAAGGTTAAGGCACCTGAGACACGCAGAGGTTGGGCAGCTTGCCCCAGTCACATTAGTAACTCACACTGTCGTGTGCACAGTGTGACACACAGAACAGTGTCAGCAGTGCCTGGCATAGACCAAGTGTTTGATAGATGTTAAAAATATACCCAGTCTCACTCTGTAGCACAGGCTGGCCCAGAACTCACCGTCCTCCTCCCCCTGACTCCTGAGTGCTGGGATCATAGGCATGGCCACCACACCCCACTACAATTTTTTTTAAAAACGTACACAAAAGTAGAAAGAAGAGTATAAGGAAGTTTCATCATTCATTCCACCACATGGCCTCAATAAGTACATGCAGCTCCCCAGTTTGGTTTCTTCTCTTTCATCCAGATCTTTCGTTTCAATGTCTAAGTTGATTGTTTTAAAGCAAATCTCATACTACTTCCATAGCCACAGCAACTCCAGCATCTGTCTCCTACTACCGGACTGACTTCCTTCAGCACAACGATGCCAACACACTGGAGTGGTGCTGACGGTCCTTTGGTGTCACTGTGCCCTGTGATCTGCTCTGCTACCCTGGTCATCGATTTAGGGTCTTTATGCCACACAAGACTCACTGCTGCTTTTGGTGGAAATGTCATTTCTCTTAACCTATCCATAACTCCCCCATCCCCCACTCCAGTAATTTTTAGGCCTTCATCTGTGCAAGAAACGAAGTCATTTGGTAGATCTGCTGTGTCTGGATCTGAGCTCGCTCTCTCAGTGTGAACTGGCCACATCTTCCCACCCCTCCTATTTCCTGTGAGCAGGTGGGCCCATCCAGGACCTTGGCCAGACTCTTCAGTTTTCTGGCACGGAACGTCACGGGTGATGCTACCCACGTCACACTGTGCCCGGCAGGAGGAGCGCCACGTCTGGCCTGTCCTAACTATGAGCAGCATCACCGCTCCCAGTTTTAGAGGAGATCACGAGTTACAGAGGCCAAGAACCTGGCCAAAGCCACAGGGAGCGCCAGCAGCTCAAACCCCAATCTGTGTGATTCCGAGCCCTGTGCTGGTGGTCCTCAGCCCCTCTCCAGAGCCAGGTGCAGTCCCGGGTGAGGAGACGCCGGGTCCACACGCAGCTCGGGGCTGGGAGCGGAGATGCAGAAACGGCCAAGGCTACCATCTGAGGTGGGTTCTGAGGAGGCCCAGGGCCAGCAGTGGGGCTTCCTGGGTGGTGAGTTTTCCCGAGGAAGCGAGGCCTGGGCTGCGTCTCAGCTGGGAGCAGCGAGGGCAGGAGAGGGCAGCCTGCACCAGCGCAGGAATGGGGCCTGGGAGCAAAATGGCGCACATCCCAGGGCCAATTTCCATGCCACAGAAGCCAGGCAGGTTGCTCTGTGCAGAGGTGTGGAGGTGGCCCCGAGTTCCTTCCTCCCAGAGCCTCAGGGGACACCAGGCCGCCTCCTCCCTCTCCAGAAGGCAGGGCTCCAAGTCCTCCATCAGCTGCCCTTGCTGCTGTCTCAGCGCCCAGCTGCCAGGTGAAGGGCGGAGGAAGGACGGGCCAGGAGTGCTGTGTCAACATCTGCCCACCTGGCAGGGATGCACCAGCCCAGGTCCTGGGCAGCGGCAGGGAGCCGGCACTCAGCTGTCCTGCAGCCACAGAAGCCAGGCTGCGCGTCCCTCTCAGGCCTCAGAGCGCCAGTGTCCCGTTACTCCACGTCACTGACTGTAACCCGAGACCTCCGTCTACAGAGACACCGCAGGCAGCGGTGGTGGGAGGCAGCCGGCAACAGCTCCAGCCATGGAGCAGAGCACCCAGGAGGTCCCAGCACTGCTCAGGACGCGTGGCCTGCCACGGGGCTTGTGGGAGGACGAGGCGGACGCTGGCTGCCATCCCCCCCCTCCCCTTACTCCTTCTGCTCTTGTCGGGTGGGCCCCGCCCCGCCCTGGGGATGTGTGAGGAGGAAGTCTCGCAGATTTGGGAGACTGCGCAGACTCGCTTAGCTAACCCAGCAGCCATCCTCCCCGCCCGGCCTTGCCTGCCTCCTCTTCTAGAGGCTGAAGGGCAGACAACTCTCCCAGACTCCTTTGCAGCTAGGGGTGCTGTGCGACCTGCTTTTGGCCAGTGAGATGCAGGAAGCCTGCTGGGCCAGGGGCACGGCAAGGGGCTTCTAGGAAAGCGGCTTCCTCTGATGAGAAAGCCCCGAGAAGGGTGTTTATGGCAACTCCTCGCCCTGCCTGGAAGGAGAGCTCAAGGGCAGAAGCTGTGCAGCCATGGGGATCAGGGGCCACAGGCCGTAAAGAAGCCAGCGTGGGATTACAAGTGTAATCAGAGGCAGAGACGGGAGGCTCAGGAGTTCAAGGCCAGCCTGGGCTACACCGTGAGACTCTGTCTCGAAACACCAAGGTCTGGGGTGTAGCTCAGAGGTCCAGCGCTTGCCTGGCACGAGCAGGGCTCTGGGTTCCACCCCAAGCACTCCAAGAAAAAGGGCAAAAGGGCAGCGAGCCACCATCCCAGCCCGGAGGCCACTCCTTCAGAACGCCCCACTCAAGAAGTGGACTCCTTCAGAGCGGAGCCCCGGCTCCCCAGGGTTCTCCTCGGAGCTGGGAGCTCTGGACCCAGCCTCGGCAGCTCAGCCACGGTGACCGGATGCCAGGGAGCTGCGGGGAAGGCGGGTCCAGGGAAAGGGCTCCCTCACTGCCACGCCTGCCCACGCTCCGTCTCCCCGCACAGCCACTGTGCTGGGGTCCTCACGGCACCGAGCTGAGGGGTGTTGCATGTATCACAGAAAAGCCACAGAACAGGGGAAAGATTCCAGTTTCCAGCCCGGCGCAGTGGCCACGCCTGTCATCCCACTGACTTGGGAGGCAGGGGAATCACCGGTTTGAGGACAGAGGCAGCCTGTGTGAATTCATGACACCTAGCCTTAATTTAAAAAATAAAAAATGGGCTAGGGGTGCAGCCCCCGTGGCAGAGCACACACCACATATGCCTGACACCCTGGGTTCAGCCCCCCAGTACCACACACACACACAAATCTGGGTTTCACCATGGAGGCCCCAGCGCAGATGTAAGGCAGAGTTAGGGAGAATTCGTGATCTGCCCCAACAGGCAGCGGCCTGAGAGCTGGGGCAGGCTGCAGGGGCGTGTGAGTAGGCCCTGGAGCAGCCCCCAGTGGCTGAGGGTGCGGGGTGGGGATCCCAGGAAGCCTGGGGGTCTGAGCCTGGGCTGCACGGCCACTGAGCTGAAGGTGACGCAAGCCTCCCAACAGACGCCGTGGGAAGAGCCTCAGCCCTGCAGTGGCAGAGGACAGGTGCTGAGGGGGTACCCGCCGCTCCGCAGCCCTGCGAGGCTGGCCTGCAGCTTAGCCATCACCTTGCAAGGGACGTGGAGGCTGTGATGCCTCAGCGGACGAGCGTCAGCTTCAGCCTCAGGAGCGAACACGCTAAGGCCTTCAGGCCTTCCTGACTGAGGTGGGACGGGGCCTGCACAGACCTCAGGTTCAACTCCATGCGCTGTGTCCAGCCCGGGCAGGGTGCTGTGGTTTAATCCTCACAACCCTGCTGACCGGGTGGCCCTTCTCCCTGTCTTCTGGACACAAAAACTTAGGCTTGGGAGGGAGGCAGGCGTGAAGCTCAGGGAGACCATCTGCCTAGGATGCCCAGGCTAAGGCTTCACAGGGAGAGCTCAGGCCTATAGGTCGCCTATCACGGATGTGGCAGAGAGAGGGTCTGAATTCCAAAGCCTACATTCTTTGTTTTTTCTTTAACAACTCAGGTGTTTTCAATGCAACCTGGCGCGTCAAGTGCTCCACCCCTGAGAGGCACCCCCACCTCCAGCCTATGTTCTTTATACCACAGAAAACATTATATATAGATGATGCTAACTTTTTTTTTTTTTTTCCAGTACTGGAGATTGAACCCAGGGCCTCACACACGCCAGGCAAGAGCTCTTCCACTGAGCTGCAACCCAGTTCTTTTTATTTTTTCTTTTGAGACTGGGTCTAAGTTGCACAGGCTGCCTCCGGCCTTGAACTTGCGATCCTCCTGCCTCAGCCTCTGGAGTTGCTGGGTCACAGGCAGGTGCCACGGTGCTTGGCTGACGCTAGCTCTCTTTTAGTAAGCACATCCTGCGTGGCCTACCTTGTGTCCAACACTTTCCCAGTACCTTCTGATTGAAATCTCGCATGAGGTAGGCGCCACTCTTCTACTCACAGAGGAGCAGGGTGGGAGGAACCGGCCCAGCCAACAGCCGCCCCAGCGCCAGCCCAGGTCCCTCCCTGTGCCCCACCCTTGTCAGCCAGCAATCCTTACTGTGTACTGTGACGTCAGGGACAGGACAGCCAGGTGCAGCTGGGGTGTGAGGTTCCCCTGCAGGCTGAGAGCCTTGGGAGCAGTAGAGCGGGAAGCCCGAGGGCAGGGAAGGGTGGCCATGGCTGGGCCTCAGCTCACCTCCTCTTGCAGAGTCTCCACCTCGGTCACCAGGTGCTGCTGCTCCTTCTCCTGGAGACCCCAGAGAGGAGGAAGGCTCTTTCCAGCCTCCCTGCCCCCAAGCTGCCCCCCCCCCCAACCTGGGGAGGACAGGAGTGGGGGAGGGCTTCGGTTGGCCCTGGCTGTGATTGTGGCAAGTAGGCTGGAGGAAGCCAGGGGCCCTCTGCCCCCCCACACCCCCAGGCAGCTCCGCTGCTCTGATCCCAGGGGGGGAGGGGGGAGGAGGGGAAGGGGGGAGGGAGGGAAGGGCTCCCTGGGGCCAGCACCCACCGTCTGCCGGGCCTGGGCCAGGAGGCTGCGGTTCTGTTCCTCCAGGCTCTTGGCCAGAGTCTTCAGGTCCTCCAGCTCCTCATCCATGGCCTTGGCAAACTGCAGAGCCTGCTGGGTGCTGAGCAGGGCAGGGAGGGAGCACATGAGGGAGGGAAGGGGGATGCCCAGAGACAGAGCCCTGTAGAGATGGCGGCCACAGAGAAACCCCAGGTTCAGGACGTGGTGGAGACCTGGGGGAGAGACTGAGACCCAGAGGGTAAGGGGCAGGGTAGAGATGAGGAGGTGGAACGCAGACCTGAGAGCACAGAGACTCACGGCAGGACCCCGCCGACCGCGCAGTGAGCGTGGAGAGAGGGAAGGCCAAGGACCCGAGAACCGGGAGGAGAGGCGCGCAGAGCAGGGAGACAGGCCGATCCAAAATGGAAGGAGAGACATAGAAGAGAAAGACACGGCAGGCTGCGCTGTGGCCCACCGGTGTCATCCCACACACTCAGAAGGCTGGCAGGAGGATCGCCAGTTCAAGGTCAGAGGCAGCCAGTGTACCATAGTGAAATACTGCCTCAAAACAAAAATGAAAGCCGCGTGTGGTGGCATGTGCCTGTGATGCCAGCACTTGGGAGGCGGAGGCAGGAGGATCAGCAGGAGTTCAAGCTAGCCTGGTCTACACAGTGTGTTCCAGGACAGCCAGGGCAACACAGCGAGACCCTGCCTCAAAACAAACAAACACACAAAAGAAAACAAAAACTGGGGCTGGGGGTGCAGCTCAGTGGTAGAACATTTGTCTAGGATGGTCCTGGGTTCAACCCTGCAGTACTACAAGAAGAAAAGGAGGGGAGTGGATGGGAGGGGAGGGGAGAGGGAAAAGAAAAAAGAGAAAAGGAAAGGAAAGGAAAAGAGGACAGAAGACAGGGCCAGGTGCAGAGCGGAGGCCAGGCGAGCGGGGAGCCTGGGAGCAAGGGGAGCAGAGCACCTCCCAGCTGCGCACCTGCGGAGCTGCCTGCGCAGGGCCGCGAGCTCCTCCCCCAGGCGGGCCGAGCCCTCCTCCGCGGTCTCCACACTGCGCTGCAGCTTCGCGTTCTCCCCAGCCAGGCGCCGGTTACTCAGCTCCAGGTCCTCCAGGCTGCTCAGCAGCTCCGCGGTGGCGGGCCTGGGACAGCACAGGGCGGGGGTTGGGGGGCCTCTTCTCCAAGACTTCCCTGTTCCCCTGGGCTTGGCAGCAAGGCCCGTCCCTCGCCCACGTCCCCACAGGATCCCAGGCCTGGGTGGACAGGGCCGGGGAGGGTGAGAGGATAGGTACAGCTCAGGTCTGGGGTCTTCGCCGCCGAAGCTCTCCAGGTTGGCTGGCTCCTCAGCTTCTGGGCTTCCTGGGGGAGGCACAAGAGGACGTTGGGGTGCGGGGCCGGCCTCTCCGCCGCACGCCCAGGACTGCAGCCCTCCCACTGTCAAGGACTCTTGCTCACCTCTACCTTCTGCTCCGATGGGATCTCCGGATGAGCTGGGCCATGTGCCTTACGCCTGGCACCGGGCAGCCCCTCGCCTCCCCACCTGGCCATGCACAGCCCCTGGCCTCCCTGCCCCCCCCCCCACCCTCTTCATGCCTAGGTGCGCTCACCCCGATTCTGCTCCACCTGCTGTCCCTCTCTCCCCTTGGACCCCGACCCCACCTCTCTGCCTCCAGACACCCCCATGTCCTCCCTCTGTGGCCCTCTGGGCTCACAGCCTCCCCGGCCCCCGGCCTCGTGAAGGAGGTTCAGGAGAGCGTCAAGAGAGCTGCGTTTTGGTTTGGGGTCTGTTTTTGACTTTGTGTGGCGGGAGAAACATAACGCGCCCACCCTTTAGTGGTGCACGTCCTAGGTGCCGGGTCCTGGGCCTAGGGCAGTGGACAACCAACAACCCCACACCAGGACAGGGCAAGCCAGGCGAGCTGACGGTGGCCAGAGTGGCGCACAGAAGAGCCAGGGAGCCAGGAGCCTGAGCGGCCGAGGAAGGTGAGGGTGGAGTGCAGGCCCCTGAGCGGCCTGTGCGCGGGACCCTGCAGGGCACCTGGGCCAGAAGGCCTGCGGGCAGTAGTGTGAGGCAGCGGCCAGGCCTGAAGGCCCATGCCAGGGTGGCTCTGGGAGGGCAAAACCCGCCAGACAGTGCAGGCACAGGACCTGGAAAGCCACGCTCAGCTCCAGGCCGAGTGGAGGTCCAGGGGCACACCTCATCCCTTGCTCGGCCTGGGTGGGAAGTCCCCCTACGGGCTGACCCTGGGCCGGCCTGCTTCTTTCTATATATAGTAATCTCACCAGATGGCGGCTGCTGGGAGGCTGGGGCTCCCTCGAAGGCGGTCTCCTCTGCTGGCTCTAATCCCCTGCATCAAAGAGAGGAGGCTCAGGCCCCCTGCAGCCACCCACAGTCCCACCTGCCACTGCGAGGGGACTGCAGCAGGAGGGGACAGGTCAGGTGAGAGCAGCACTGTGGGAGGAAGGTGAGGCCAGATGGCGAGGCAGGAGGGGCAGGGACTGGGTGGGTGAAGGGCCGGCCTGGCTGCCAGTTCCCAAGCTCTCCCTGCCTCCAGCCCCCTTTATGTCCACCTCCCAGGCCTCCAGCCCCCTACCCTCAGCACCCCCACGGGCCTTCTCCGCTCGCCTCTCCTCTCCTCAGCATCATTCCCGTGGCAGGGCCTGCGAGGTCAGACTTTAGGAGGGACTTCCCAGGGGAGGAGGCTGGACGGGCAGGGACTCACCCAGGCAGCTGACAGGCAGCAATCCACTCCCGCATGACGGCCAGAAAGGTGTCCAAGTCCACGGTGGCATCAGGGCCCTCCCCGCTGGGGTCCAGGCTTCGAGCCAGGGTTTGCAGGCGTGCGTCCTGTGGGCCCTGGCCCGTCACTGCCTCGAGGTAGGCCAGCACATGGGCCACGGCCACGGCCCCTGGGGCAGAGCACAGAGCGAGGGAGACTGGGCTGGGCAGGCCAGGCGGGCACGGGGCAGCACCAGCCAGGTGTAGCAGGCCTGCTGCACGGTGTAGCAGGGCCAACTGGGGCGCGTCCCTCTGAGGCAACTGACCCGCGAGGGAAGGCGCACAGGCGCCCTGCCTCAGAGCCAAGGGCAGCAGCGTGTGCCCCAGCAGGCCCAAGGCCCCTCTCCCGCAGGCCCCCGGCTCTCCTCCTGGAGACCTCTACCGCTTCCCACTTCCTTCCCGAGCTCTCGCAATCACGTTTTGTTCCCGCAGGACCGAGAGAGAGGACCCTGGACCAGGCCTCTCTCTGCGGCTCCCCAGCTCCCTCCCCACCAGCCCCTGCTCCCCCGCCCGCCCCCACCTGTCCTGTGAGGGTCGCAAGCTTCAAATGTGGAGTTGAGAACTTGCTCCTCCAAGCTGAGCAGTGGCCCCGCGCCCACCTCCTCAGGCTGCTCCCACAGGTACACTAGGAGGCAAGAGGCCCGGGCCCGTGAGCGGGCAGCGAGGACCCCGGCTTCCCCACCCGCAGAGGCGAGAATTCACCTGTGGCTGTCTAGGGTTAGGGCGAGTGGGGAACAGCAGCACGATTTGGGTGGGGCAGCAATGGGAAGGGCATTGAGTCACTGCCCCCACAAGGTCCCCTCTTCCAGGGCAGGAACTCCCCTCATTGTCTAGTTCTTTGTGTCCAATCAGCTCGGGAGCCCAGAAACAGCTCTGAGGTCATCCTTCCCTCCTCTCCCCTGTGGCCTCCCAAGCTGGGCTCCGAGGGGGTGGGGGAGGGCAAAGAAGAGAGGATTCTGGGAGAAGCGGAGGGCAAAGGGAGGCCCAGGAGCCAGGAACAATCCGATCGATCCGCCGGGCGTCTCTGATCTCAGCCTGCCCCAGGGCCAGGGCTCTCTCCTCTCCACATCCCCAGGCATCATTGTCACCAGAGCCCTTGGAGGAGGGCGCGCCATCCTCACGGGGGCAGTGGCCTGTCAGGCCCACCTGGGCTCGGAGGCCAGCAGCATGTCTGTGGGCAGTTGCTGCTGCTCCATTCTCTTTTATTTTTTGTTTTTTTGAGACAGAATCTCGCTACAGCGGAGGCTGGCCTGGAACCCGCTACGGAGCCCAGCCGGCCTCAGACTGGCATTGGTGCTCCTGCGTGCACCACTACACCTAGCTCAGATCGCTTCTCCTTTTGGAGGACAGGGACGGGTAGGACAGCCTGGCTGAGGGCCGCTCTTTCCCTCCTGCTCCGGCTCCTTCTTCCGCACCTCTTCTCGCCTCTGCTTCTCCACTTCTCTCTCTGGATCCTTCCCATCCTTCCCCACGCACTCCTCCCTGTCCCGCGGGTCTCCATGTCCCTCACTCCTGTTCCTTCCCCATCTCTGCATTCCCTTAGCTTGGGGACTCTGTTCTCGAGCCTTCTCTCTCCTTCCTCTGCCGACCCTGTCTCCTTCCCCGGCCTTCCTCCATCCCCTGGGTGTGCCCCTCCCTTCCTCCGCCAGCCTCCAGGCGCTGGCTCAGCCCTTGCCCATGGTTCCTGGTGGCCGCACGCCCTCTGCTGGTGCTTGAGAAGCTGACGGGGTGCTCACTCCCCGCAGCCTGCCACAGCCTTCCTATCTGGAGCGCAGGTGTGGGGCCTTGGGAAAAATGGCAGGTTAGGGTTACGGCAGGTTACGCTGCAGGACACTGGGGGCTCCTAAGGGAGGGGCCCTACTTCCTTCATCAGGCTAGGCTCTCCTCAGGCGGCAGCTTCCTTGCCGTCACACTGGGCTCCCCCACTCAGCAGATGCGTTCCAGAGAGGGTGACCCAGCACCCTCCTCCCCAAGCCAGCGAGGCCAGCTCTCACCCCCACATGGTCTGCGTCCACCCATGCACTGACAACAATAGCAGCTCCCACTACAAGCTAGGCATGCTCGGGGCAGCGCCAGTCGACAGGGCAACCACTCGCTTCCTGTGGCTTCTGAGCACTCCAATGGAGGCAAGTGGGAACTGAGGTGCTGTGTTAAGTACACACTACATCTTGAAGGCCTGCAGCCATAGCCCTGTGGCGTCAGATCCTGTCAGTTCTCAGAAGCTAAGCAGGGTCGGGCCTGGTTAGTCCTTGGATGGGAGACCACCTGGGAACACCAGGTGCTGTAGGCTTGGGAGAAGGACCTGGCAACCCACTCCCAAAAACAATCAGCCACTGAAAACCCTATGAATAGCAGAGAAGCACGGCAATAGTGTTTTGTCTGTTGTACGCAGGGTCGCTATGAGTCAGACACCGACTCGACGGCACCTAACAACAAACATCTTGAAGACTTCATCTGAAAAAAATGAGAATATCTCTGCACACTTTTATTCTGATCATAGGCAGAGAAGACACTAGCTGGAATATGCAAAGTCAAATATAGTCTATTCCCATCATCCACTTTGCCTGTTTCTTTCCCTTTTAAAATAATTAAAAACTAGCCTGGTACAGTCTCTGTAATCCCAGAGACTCGGGAGGTGGAGGCAGGAGGATCCTAAGTTTGAGGCCAGAGACAGCCTGCATAACTTGGTAAGACCTGTCTCAAGATAAAAAGTAAGACACAAAGGGCTGGGGTGCAGCTCAGTGGTACAGCATTTGCGAACACACCCGAGGCCGCTGGTTCAGCCCCCGAGTACTCCAACACACTCCCACTCTAGACACAAGCCAAACAGTGTGGTGCACACCTGTCGTCCCAGCCCTCGGGATGCTGAGGCAGGAGGATGGCGAAGTCAAGGCCAGCCTTGACTACATAGTGAGACCCTGTCTCAAAACAAACAAACAAACAAACAGCCAGGGCTAGTGAAAGCATGTGCCTAGCATGGCTGAAACTCCGGGTTCCATGCCCAGCACCGGGGGAAAAAAAAAAAAAGAAAAGACTTTCTGTGGCTTCC